>JALLBK010000381.1:0-22794 GCA_036940085.1 Discostella pseudostelligera | reverse complement strand
TCATCATCATCATCATCGCCATTACTATGTTCACGCAAAGTCGATGCGGAGAAAAACATGAGCAATAATGTCCATCATCGATCAAGTGTCACTCATAGCCATAATCATGATGTGAACAAATTGGTGAAGAAGTATTTGGCAGTAAAAAACGAACGGTGCAAAAAAGCAGCAGTGGCGTCGACGACGACGACATCTCCAACACTTCCACCTTGGAGGAGTCATCTTTTTGCTTCAGGAGAGTTGTTGGGGGAGAAGCGTCGTCGGTCAAATGATGCTGATGCTGATTCCTCGAAAAAATATTCAAGGACAGAATTTCAATTGCGGGCCCAGCCAGCGTCTACCGAAGAATTTGTTGTGCATCGGGATGCTTCAGCTATTAATTATCCTACTACAGAGGCACGCAACATGAAAAACAAATCAGGATCCATTTTTGGCGATGTCATCAGTTTAATTGATAGTGATGATGAGGAATGTTCAGTGTTCGAAGCAGGTGATAGGTGTAGACGAGGCATTGCCAACAATCACGATGCAATTGAAATTAACAATTCAAGAAGTATCGAATACTACCGCATCCCAGAGAAAAAGATGGATGTCTCTCATCGGTGTGGTGCCAAATGTTCAGTGTCGGAAGAAGTTGAACGTGAGATCCGCCAAAAGAATACCAACTATCAAGATTCGATTGGGGGAAACAAAGCCAATATCCAAGAGAATAATGTGTATGAGTGTTTAGTAGATGTTGATGCTAAATGTGCAGTATCCGACGTAGTTGAAAGTCGCATCCAACCGTTTGCCAATCATCATGAAGCAACGGAAATCAACAATCTATGTATCGAACATCGCACCCAACATCGGTGTGGCGTCGAATGTGCAGTGTCCAATGAAGCTGAAAGTGGCATTCAATCGATGGCCAATCCTCGCGATGCGACGAAAATTAACAATCCACGAATCGAACGTCGCGCCCCAGAGAAAGATTTGTATGGATTTCATCGGTGCGGTACTGAACGGTCAATGTCTGAAGAGTTAGAGAGTGGCATCCTCCAATACATTGCCAATCATCATGATGAAATAGAGGAATACGAAAACAGAGTCAATCATCGTGATTTCCTCCCAGAGGAGGATTCGTTGCGATCTCGAAAGGATCCTAAGAATGTCGTGAATGAGCCATGCAACAGTGCTTGTACTCCTACGGGCATGTTGCCGCAAGATGTCACGACAACACCGCCCGCACGTGTGGCACCACCGCCACCATCCCGTGTTCAATACCCCATTGGATGTCCAGTTTGGTTCAACATACATTATTCAATTCCATGTTCGAAATATCTCATGGCTGATAAAGGCGTTGTTCGATCGATATCATTTAATCAAGCGGAGAACAAGGTAATATATTGGGTGGAGAAGCAGCCTACAACCAAACTAAATTCGTCGCCGAACATAGTATCGATTACAGAGGAAAATATTGCATTCGCTATTCACTGTCCCATTCTGGTGAGAATGGAAGACTGCTCCAACACTGAAATGGAAGGTGAGATCATTCATCTGAAGCTTACTATGATTGGACAAGGTGTTGTGAGTAGAATGATATTGTACACCGTATTGCTCAATGCCGACGAGGGCGAATTTTGTGGTGTACGTGTCGAGGACAATGTCCCAGCCGATCGGATATGCTATCGTCTATCTCTTCATGTCATTCAGTCACGGTTAAGAGAGGCTGTTCTGTCATCCTCATCTCTTGATCATCCAATTTGTAAAGCCGCATTTGGCATACGAAGTGATGAGTGGGGTCATGCGCTACGAAATAAATCACCACCGAAGCAGCTGCATCGGCAGCCGCCGCCGAAGAGGAAGGAGATCGTCACGAAAAAGAATTGCTCACTTCTATTGAATCAATACAACTCCCAAACTGATAATACTTCTATTTGCGCTGATCATAATTACAATGATGAGGATGAGGATGAAGAGGACTCTGGTATTGGCAGCAGTTCCGAGGACGACANCTGATCATAATTACAATGATGAGGATGAGGATGAAGAGGACTCTGGTATTGGCAGCAGTTCCGAGGACGACAGTAGTAGTAGATGGGATGACGACGAGGATGAAGCATCGGAATAACTTCGATTTCCCTGACACGGACGAAGCCACCTCCCCAAAGATGACGCCGCTGCTCATGTCGCGATTCTTCTGGTTGTCCGTGTTCTGCGGACTAACGCCACTCTCATCGTACTGTCCATACGAATAGTGTTCGGCACCCAAATGCCAATGAACGTTGACGGGGCACATGCCGCTCTTGTAGATGGGATTTGTACTGACTGTATAGCGCGACGAAATGAGCATCGGCGGTACAGATATGGAATGGGCAACGGCAACGACAACGGCAACTACACCTATCACGTCCTCCATCGCTGATTTGAGGAAGAGATGTCTCTCTTCTCTTCGTGATTGTGTCGATCAACTGCGGTGACCGCCATTACTGAATTGGTGCGCTACTTTTCGACAATCCACTGGCAGTCGCCAAAACGACAACATCATGACAAAATCATTGTATCGGGCGCAGGGATGTAATGAGCAACGACAACAAAGCATCGCTGCCTCCAGAGATGATAATGATGCCACGGTGACAAACCAATTGAGTTGATTCGAATAATGAGCCGCAACAACAAAACAATAACGATCACTGCCTCGAGATTTCTATCTACCATCTACCACCACAGCTTCCCGAAATCTCTCTCTCCTCTCTTCGCTCGCCATTCGACAAACATACTTGAGGTCATTCTTCCGGTATTACAAAAGGTGATAGAATTAACAGAGGATATAGTAGTAGGCGTTTCAACAGTTGCACATTGCCATACAATATTTGCCTATTCGAGTTAGGGAAGTACAGGAACATGGCAATGTGATTATGTAAACACGAGGTACTTCTTCATGCGATTTCCAACCGCGAGTTCATCACTCACAAGCTTCCTCGATCCATTCCGTTGCATCTTCAAATCATAACATAGCCCATCGACGCTTGAGGCACTAATCATGCGATACTTGCGATCGGCAACATGACAATCTGATTAAACACGAAGGTTCTTCTTCATACGATTTCCAACATAATACTGATTATTCGCCGCAAGTTCATCACTCACAAGCTCCCTCGACCCATGAGCATGCAAATCATCACTCATATCATCCCTTTGCATCTTCATATCATAACATAGCTTGTCGAAGCTCGAGGCACTAATCATGTGACACTTGCGATCGACTTGCCAGGTAATGGGAGTGTACTGAGAGCACATAGTATTATTACGAGTTTCGCCGGTGGTAGACCCGGTGTAGTAGCTCACATCCCGTCCCATTTCCTTGTCGACAATCATACCACGGATCATATCGGGATAGAAGTAGGATTCATCATTGACAATAGTAAAGACTTGTCCGTGCACTCCCACAGCTGAGGCAATATCTTGTGCTCCCAAGGTTTGGAAGGTCTCGAGAGGCAAGTTGCAAAAGACACCATCGTAGAAGGGTGTTTGGTACTGATTGACGGTACCGCATGCCCCGGCGGCCGAGTGAGGCCAGTGCACTTCGTAGGTTTCACCAACTTCCATACCTACACAGTGTTGCCAGTTGTAGGGAGTGGTAAACTTGGCATCGTTGGCATCATAATGGTGGCAGCGATATCCATCTTGAACTTCGGCATGCTCTTCCGTGGCTAGTTGACGGACATGAGCATGTTCGTCACCATCGTGAGGACCGTGACCATTCTCATCAAACTCACCGACGGAATAATGCTCGGCACCCAAATGCCAATGAACGTTAACGGGGCACATGCTGCTTTGGAAGTAGGCTTTGGTATTGGGCTCAATATCGCCAACATCCATACCGCCAATGTATCCCTTGGTAATGTTCGCACCGGCTTGGGGTGCTACTTCGAGATCGGCGCATAGTTTGTTGTCGAGGGCTAGTTTCGCACCGGCGCAGGTATTGTCTTTGTTTGGGGTGGAGAAGAAGGAGGAGGAGGACTTGAGTTCCAAGTAGTCGACGCTTGGAGTTGCTTGAGCAGAAGAGGAGGACGACGATGGTGCATCATTGCTGTTGCCGTTCTGAACCGCAAGGGCGATGGTAGCGGCGAGCAATCCAACCGTGGTGAGACCGAAGAAGGCAACGAGAGCCTTGAGGGTCGAGGTGTTGTCTTTCTTGATGGTATCGGCAGGAGGGCACATCTTTGGGTATGTTGTTGTTGGTCGATGAATGAAATAATGAGTTCGTTGTGTTATTGCGTCACACCTTCGTCACCTGTTCTGATCGACGTCATGCGAGTCGTCTGGCCGACACTCCAACGATGGAATTCGTACCTGGACAAATGGTTGAGGAGATCTTTGTCGACGACACGTCACTCAAAATCACTTCCTCCACGTACTATGCACAGAATTGAGGCGGCAGCTGCTGGAGGATCAATGCCGACGTCATGCAAGCGTCATGAATAATACGTCAGCGTTGGGCTCGCTGCTTTCTCATTCTCTTCTACGTTCGTTTCGCAGGGCGAGAAACTTCCCCCCGCTACACTTTCTCCACGCCCCACCACCCCTCCGACTCCAGCATTCAGCCTCTATGGTATCTACCATCTGCCACACGCCACTTTAATTTTAATCGTTCTTACCATGATATGATACATTATTCCATTACCTACTATGCATTTCCTACTACCATTTCCTTCCGACAACGCAGCATACCGCGGCATCAACTCAAGAAATTCCATCTGGCAACAGCCGGCAGCCCGCGACACAAAAGGCGCGGTGGGCGGCTGGCGACAATTAATAACTCCAGCTTATCCAACTCGAGCTCGAGCACTACGATACTACAAAATAATCATCATCCGCAGTACCGACGGCGACGGCGGCAGCATCAGCATCATGTAGAAGTAATTATTTCATACCGTTTCTCGACCGGCCTATCATCAAAACGAGCGAGTTGGTAGTTGACTTTGATACTGTCGATGAAGCAAGACTATCTACAGATGCATGCGAATTTCCCAACCGACGAGAGGACGGAAGAAGTTGGGTGACTGTAGCAAAAACACAACAATCCACTGCTCACGCGGATGACATCGGGCGGTTTATTGTACCATTGTTTATGTTACCACGAATAGAATCACAGATCACAGTATTAACATCGAGCTCTCAACTCAACGTGTTGAAGATTGACGACGTATAATGCACCTAAAACCAACCCTCAAATGTCGGATCTTGGCTTCTCTTATACCATTTGAATGCATTCAACATGGAAGGTATAAAAATAAATGCCAATGCTACGGACAATTCGGATTCGAAGGGGAAGTCGAACCATAATTCACCATATTTCACGACGTAGCTGTTGTTTTAGGTTGTAGTTGATGTGTAAAACGAAATGAGAAGTGATAAGGAATTGTAGACATGTAGGACAAACAAGTAGCAGTGGATACAGGCGAGTAGATATCGCACATGTGCACTCACCTTGCAATGGCGCAACCCGCGAATAGTTTCGCAATGAACGAATAGTCATCATCTTCGGCCAATGCATCCCCTAAATCTTCAAATCCAATCAATGATTGCGAATCTTCCTTTCCATCACTATTGTCCCTATCAACAGTAATAGTAGCATCGAGGATCTTCAAGAAAGGAACTCCTCCATCCTTCCACGGAGCATCCCATCCATTCGATACCGCAATCCTATACGCAGCATACATTGCCGTACTATTCCCCATAAACGTTAAGAGTGCTTGCAATGGCACCAATACCGGAATAGAATTGTAGAGTAAATGATAGGTACATGCCGTAATCCCCGAAGAATGCAATGGTATCAATCCCCATGTAAGACCTCTCCACCGGGGATTGTTCGTAATGTCAGCCCATCGCCAACAGAAACCCATGGCAACTAAAAATTCCACTAGGGAGGTAATGTGTATTATCCATGTGGCGATGGTTAATGCATTTTCTGGCTCGGTGTGTGGGGGTAGTAGTGGTGATGCGATCGTCGTCAACCCCATCGTCCAAGGTGACAATTGTTGTGAGAACGACACTGGAAGGTCCATAAATCCACCCAAATACGGTGTATGAACTGTTGCACTATTCACCACCGGAATGACCGCCGTAATCAATGCCAATGCCGTTAATATTCCCACAAGCTTGATCATGGGTTGATAACTCACATAACTCTCTGGAATTTTCGGCATCCTGCCATCCATTATTTCAACGTTATTCCATTGTCGTGCTTTGGCTTCAGCTTTTTCCTTCTCCTCACGATACGTCAACGCCTGTCGAAATGCCACTACCGTCACCAAATTCGTTATTGTTAACAAACTTTCTGCACTGCCATGTAACCAATCACAATCGGCCAAACTAACATTATACCAAATTTTCGCCACAATTGCAGCCGGGATGGTTAAGAAGACAAATAGGAGACAGGTGGCAAATCCTACAATAATTCCACGGGGTGTTTTATTTTGCGGTACATTTAGGAAGAATAGGAATGCAAGATATGGAAAGAGGGAGGCGCCGAAGAACGGACCGGCGAGTTGTTCGGCCGTGGTGGGATCCATGGTGGAGAGCTGGAGTAGTTTGTTGTTGAATTCATCCACGAACGAGAGGAGAAATGCAGTGGCGGGTATTGTGGAGTCGAAGACGAACTGGGGTGGCACAACATCGGGTAGGAGGTGATTCGGCGCGAGATGCAGCGCGGCTCGTGACGATACACCATGATGGAGAAGGCGATGGCGACTTGTTGTGGGAGAATGCGAAGATTGGATGACGGCGTTATTTGAATGACAAGGAGGAATGAATGCAAGCGTTGACTTTGCTTGCCATTGTAGTAGAAGAAGGACGAGCGTCGCCGAGGTAGGAGTAGGAGGAGCAAGCGCCACCATGATCATGATGCACCATGGTCGAGGTTCATGTTCATCTTTCATCTTTCGCTCGGCTTGCGGCTTGCATTTCCGCAGATTTCCGCTTCCCGCCAAATCAAAACAAAGATCGAAAGATACGCGTCCTGACGCCAGACAGACGCCAGTTTCGGACGAAAGATACGCTTTCTGACGCCAGACAGACGAAAGATGACGCCAGACAGCCGAAAGATCCTTTTTGTACACCATGTTTTGGCGGGAGAGATGATGTCATCTTATGTCATCTTGCCGGACCGCCGCCGGCCGCCACGCCACTAACTTTCACCATCCACCCCACTTCCCAGCATCAGCATGGACCATGGCATCCGGAAAATTCTGCACTATTTCCAGCATCTAAACTCCGGTCTCGTAGTCACCATCGACAATGCCTGACATGAACATCGCCAGCACTAATACTGCCACGAACACTGCCGCTGCTGCCATCATGCTCACCAATAACGACGATGACGGCGCCACCATCCTCGACGACGGTCTCTCCACCTGCGACGAAGACAACAATTTTAATGAGAACAGTCGTAATCGCACTCTCACCACCTCCGCCGACGCTGCACGTCAAATTTCCGAAGCCAAACGATATCATTGGTTCACTTGCTCTTTACTATTCATCACCTTTTTCATTAGCGTCCTAGTTTCATCCGTGCGAATCTACGTCATTCCGCGACAAGAACAATTGTCACGTCTAGGTGCAGGCAACGACACTGGTACTTGGAATGATATCTTTGGTAATGGACTGGAAGAGAAAGAGAATGCATTGCGACTTAATCAAACTTTGGAATATTTGATTCAAACAAATGCCGTGGTGAATTCAGATGTGACACTTATGAAAGATATTGCGGAAGAGGATTATATTGTTTCGGCGCAATATGGTGCTGCGGTTTGGATTGCACAGTATGACAAGTTTCGGATTGCAATTCCTTCCCCTCCTTCTTCTTCCAACAGCCGAAAGAGTAGTGAAGAATACCAATTCTTACAACGATATGCATTAGCAGTCCTATTCTTCGCCACGGGGGGAACTGAAACCTGGGTCTACAAACTGAATTTTTTAAGTGGATTGCATGAATGTGATGGATGGTATGATCTCTTCCTCATGGAGGAAGGGTCGGAGGAGGGTTTTCCATTTGGTGTCCTTTGTGATGGGGAGCCTACTTATGAAACAGAAGAAGAAATAGCGGAGTTGGAGAAGGATGTATGGAATGGAACGAGGACGGTGACGGCTATTGTTTTGCCTCGTAAGTTCATATCTTTCAAGATCAAAGCAAGACACGAACCCTTCCTTTCGTCGGAATACTACCCTTCTCATGCCAACAAAGATGATCGACATTTTGCCAAACACCAACTTATTCTCACTCAAACCTCTCTCTTTCGCTCTAATTTTGTATTCCCTACTCTAGCAATGAATAACATGTGGGGAAGTCTCCCTCCCGAATTGCATCACTTGCGTTATCTCAAGACATTATTCATCTCTGAGAATGAAATGCTAATGGGTGAAATACCATTTCAGTATGGATGGTTGAAACATTTGGAGTTTTGTAAGTCGTTTGTTTGCATTTGAATAGGCGTGTGGGAGATTGGTAATGTTGCCATACATTAGTATCTTTGCTCATTTATGTTGCTTTGTTGTGACAGTGGCTCTAACGCAGAACAACTTGAGCGGCAAGATCCCACATTCGTTTTCATATTTGACAAAGTTGAGAGCATTGCGATTAGAGGTGCGTGTGTGGGTGTTACTACCTATTTCAATCGCATCATGTTTATATGCCAAGATGTCTAAGACTCGGCCATGCATGACGTTTACACTCATCTACCACTCGCCCTTTCGTTCTAGGTAAACCGGTTCAGTGGGGATACAGTTAAAGGTGATTTTGGCTTCCTAAAAGAGATGGCATCTCTTGAGGATCTTGCACTGGACTACAACGCAAACATCACGGGCACATTACCTGAGTTCGTATCCGATTTATCCAAATTGAAAGCACTCTCCATGTCCAATACCAAAATATATGGGACTCTGCCATCATCACTATCACGGCTGACGGAGCTGGAAGCACTGTTTGTAGATGACTGTGGCTTTGAGGGCAGCGTAAAAGTCTTGGAGAGTATGAGTAATCTCACACATGTCTATCTCGAGGACAACTCGTTCAATGATACGATTGATGATACCTTCCTTGCAACTTGTACGAACTTGGTGCATTTGGACATATCCAATTGTTCCTTTGCGGGGATCGTTCCGGGACATTTCTTCAATTTGTCACAATTGGAAGTGCTGGATATGAGTCTGAACAAGCTGGATGGGATGCTTCCTGAAGAGGCGATGTCCAACGTACACGAGGGTAACTATCTAACGTTTCTATCACTTCACACAAACAATATCACGGGAACCATACCTCCTAGCATTGGACGGCTCAAGAACTTGACAGTTTTAGATTTGTCGAGCAACCAATTCTCAGGAACCATTCCATCGGAAGTCAGAGACTTGAACAATCTTGACATTCTGTTCCTTGGGAGGAACAACTTCAACGAAACGCCAGTACCAACATGGATACGGAACATGACGAGCCTCACAGAGTTATCGTTGGCGAACTCATCCTTGACTGGTAATATACCCACATGGCTCGGTGAGCTTACGCAATTGATGTTCTTGGATTTAGGAGGGAACGAGTTGACGGGTACGATACCGCAATCATTGAGCAATCTCGCGCAACTTATGGTGTTGATACTGAAGTCGAATAAACTCGAGGGTGAACTTGGGTTAGGAGAGCTTGAAAAACTGGGTACGTGTACTTAGTTTGTTTTTAGCTTTATTTGTATTGTCCCGCCTCTGTCGCTCACCCCGCTACTTTCCCTCAACCTTTCACAGAAATCCTACTGATTGATGATAATTCTCTCAGTGGCAATACCGATGACATGTGTGTACATGAAATCACATACTTCGTAGCAGATTGTGGAGGTTCTCTTAATGTAAGCGGAATAGATAAGGAGATTGAATGCAGTTGCTGCACTCTGTGCTGCCTCGATGAAAATGTCACTTGCAACGATTCCGAATGGTTGGGTAATCATGAGGGAATGTGGGAAACAGGGTACAACAGAGTAAAATGGGAATTTGAGGATGGAATGATCAGTCCGTATGTGAATTACAATTACTTGCAATACGTTGGGAATGACAAGGTGTAGAAATTGAAGAACAAAGCGTGTGGATGCGTCAGATTGCTGAAACAATGTAAACTAATGTTTGAATCGCTTAGAACACACTACAGAATAAGTCAGGATTGCGTCGCCGCTGTCGCTCGGAGTCTTTCTCTCTTCTCGTGTACTGACCAATCTCTTCAGCTCATCACGCGTTTCGGGTTTAGATGCATCTCTTGCACTTATGCATTAAACTGCCTCCATAATAATCCCTCACCACCTCCCAGCATCATACCACGCTATCAATGCGACTCGCAAACACCAATCACGCATCGTTACTCATATACGTCATCAATTCATCCATATCCTCCGGACTTCCCATAAAACACGGACTACGCTCATGGACATATCCCGGCTGCACGTCTAACAAATTAATCTTCCCATTCGTTGCCTTTCCTCCCGCATGTTCAAGGATGTAAGCCATCGGTGCTGATTTGTACACGAGCTGAAGTTGTCCCTTGGGATGTTCGTCAGTATCGGAGGGATAGCAGTAGAGACCACCGTAGGTTAAAGTGCGATGAACATCCCCCACCATCGATCCAATATATCGTTGCGTATACCGCTGTCCAGTCTCTCCTTTTCCACTCTTCAAATTACGTAAATATCGTTGAAAATTACCATCCCATCCCTCTGAATATGCCTCATTACAACTATAGATATTCCCCCTGGATGGAATTTTCATATTTGGATGAGTCAATACAAATTCCTGAATCGATGGATCGAGTGTAAAACCATGAGTGCCCCCTCCTAATGTGAATACGAGCATGGTTGTGGAAGAATAGAGACAATATCCTGCCGCCAGAAGTTTGTTCCCAGGTTGGAGGACGGAACGGGCCAAGGAGGAGGCATCACGGAGATTGGGCATTTCCCCTCCCTTGAAACCGGCATCAGCGTCAAATATACCAAACTGTGTTGTTTTGATGTTGGAGATGGAGTAAAGAAAGAGAGCATGAATGTGATGATGCCATGAAAAAGAATGAGCAAGACAGACAAACGCATGAACGTACCACTGTTCCAGTACAAATATCCGCATCGGCATTCCCACTCCCATCCAATGGGTCAAACACTGCCGCCAATCGTCGTGTCTTTCCCCACTTGGCCGAATCTGCACTGGGAGGTGTACTACTACCACCCATACCACCACCACCACTACTCATACTACTACTGCCACCACCACCCCTATTGTCAATATCATCCAAAGCATACGCAATAATCACACGAGGATGATATCCCGTATATTCATTATCGGCATCGTCGGGTGCTTCGACAACGCGTAGTCGACCAGTGAAGCGTAATGCATTTTGCAAGACATTTTTGCATATTTGATCAAGACGTTTCATGGAGATGTTTTGACCTGATGAGCTGCTGCTGATGTTGCTAGTGGTGGTGGAAGTCGAAGTGGAAACCGAAGAGGAAAATAATGAGTTGGACGACGCTGCAGAAGATGCCGCCGCAGCAGCACTGGCCGTGGTAGTACTAGTAGTAATCAAATTCGAAATAGTCTTGCAGGCCATTTGAATTGAGAGATGTAAGGATTCCATATCGCGTAGTTCGGGGTAGGCTTGGACTTTGTCGGCTAGCCATCGCGTGAGTGTGATTTTTTGTGGCGATGATGCTGCTGTTGACGTGGTGGTGGTCATGATGGAATTGTTGTTGTCGATGTTGCTGCTGCGAATGCTGCCACTGCTGCTGGGGCTGTAGTAAGTCTCATCAATGGATTGTTTGATGGTGGAGGAGTGCAAAGCAGTGACAGTAGTGGCAGCAGTGGGGCATGCTATGAATGTGGATGTGGGGCATGCTGCTTGAAGGTGCGGCGGCCATGATGACTGTCGATGTCGATGATGTCGAGGCAGACGACGTCGAATCACCGATTCCGTCGATGACCACGCAAATAATGGTAATAGCGTCCTGACAGCAGCAACAGTGTTAGTGCCGAGCGACAGCAATACCAACGGCGCCAGCATCATTATCGTTAGCGGCGACGGCATCATTCAATGTGATTACAATAATTACGGTGAAGGTGAAGATGAAATGAAAGGTCGACGATGACGCTTCGGCTTTACAATACCAAGCGGCAAGCAAGGTGCATGGTGATGGTGCAACAGTATTGATGAATTTTGGCGGGAAGTAGATTTATTTTGGCGCGAAGGATTTTAGCGGGAAGGATTTTGGCGCGAAGCCGATCCGAGGCCATTCGGAAGGGCATCGACTTTTGTAGGAATTCGTTGATCCTACATGGAGATGTACTAGAAGAAAGTGGCGCGAACTGGATACGATATCTATTGTCCGTGCTACTTCACCATCTCGTTCATTCATTCACATTCATCACTCGCACGCAGCAGTTCGCAGCACTCGCAGTATTTCGGCTCCTCAAACCATAAACTAATCATTGACCTACCGCCTACCGTCCTATCGCCCCCCTCATCATCTATCCTGACGACGATAAGAATGTTTCTTGCCCACCTATTCGAATTGAGCGGTATTGATCAATTACTGGCGCCCTTTCATGAACTTCAAGTCCATGATTCCGGCGGTGACGACGACGACGATGGCGACGACGATGGCGACGACGACAGCACCACCACCAATGAAGCCAGATCAGAGCACCACCGCCATGATCACAATGAAGCTGCTGATGAGACATCGAATTTGCTGGTAGAGGAGGTTGAAGAATCTGACATTTGGGAAATTGTTGCACCGCGATTTCGTCGTGAGATTTCATCACCCTCAGCTACCAGTACCAGTATTACAGCTACTACTACCACTGCTACTGAAGATTCCGCCACTGCAGCTACTGCTTTTTCATCTGCAATTACACATCATGCTCAGGGAGGTGCTGCATCAGACTCGTTGCAGCAGCGACGACTTGTGGAATGTCAACATTGTCATAAAATGACACCCGTGGACGATGCTGCAATTGCTCGACCAGCGTCGACATCAGTAGTAGCAGCAGCAGCTACACTGCAACATTTTACTACAACACAGCCAGCAACACCACACAACAACAGCAATACCACCACCATCTCTCCTACCAATACTGCCACCTCTATCAATGGCATCATCATTATGAATCATGACAATTACGGCGATGACAATGATATCACAGGTAGCATTCCCCACCTCAACAACGACAACGACGAAACTGCAGAGGCCGAAATCATCCGGATGGAAAAATCTCATCTTCACCAACGCATAATCCACGCAGCAATTGAAACAGCAATGACATCGTCGGGGCCAACTTTTCTTTGGGAAGATAAGCATAATTTATTTGCATTGTGTGCTGCCTTGCCCAAGACCTCCACCACTACTGCATCCAAAACAAACGACGGCAAGCCACCAAAAATGAGTAAAAATGTCAAGAAACTACACAAGATACTAACTACCAAATCACCCCACTTGCTACACTCACGGAGTGCCAATATGTGGAGTGCACTTGGTATACCAGATGGATATACTATCCTGCACGCCGCGTGTCATGTGGGGAATGTCGAGGTTTTGACGTACTTGTTGGACAATTTTGTTGCTGTTGCTGGTGTGCATGACGATGATGATGGCGGTGAAAACATTGGTGGTGTTGCAAGTGGAGATGGCGGCGGTGGTGTTGAAGGTGATTCCTCCTCGGGAGGGGTTGGTGGTGAGGAGGTCGGGCCAGCAGTGAGATTGGGAGGAGGGGGGATTTCCTCCACAACAAGGGCCAAGTTGGATTTGAATGAAGTGGATGTTCAAGGGAAGACGGCGCTTCATATTGCCGCAGAAGGGGGGCATACTGAGGTTATTGAGCTTCTCAAAGCTGCATATGACAAATCCATCGAGCAACAAGAGCTGAAGCAGCAACAACTACAAATAAGTCAACATACAAATGAAGTGAAGGTGATGGCAGAAGCAAGAGATGAGAGTGAAGTAAAGGCGGTGTCACTAACAACTCCATTGACGATGCGCACGCCCAAAACTCCCTTTACGTCCCTTCGCTCACCGCCGCCACCGTCATCCTCCACAAAGACCACACCCACCTTCGCCGGTCCTCGTGCACCCGTCGACCTATCAGGACGCACTCCACTGGGCTACGCGGTGACATCTCCCGTACCCAAGGCACGACAAAATCGTGCCGCGATGGAAAAGGTGTTGTATGTGCCTGGAGATCGAAGTATTGTTGGACATGGTGGGTGTGCAGAGCGTACTCCGCCTCGGGCACGGTGTGGACCATCGTCCATATTTTCACCGTCTTCATCATTGTCACCGATGGCGACTGTAGCGGGAGTAGGAGGAGGGGCATCTTCGGCAAAACGACGTGGGAGAAGGACACCACCTCCCAACTCCTCATATCTGAGTCCTACTCCTAACAGTGGAGGATATCTTTCGAATTATGCACCAAAAAGTAGTAGTCGTCATCCTCCTGGAAGCGCCATGTCCACCACTTCGAACTATGCCACACCGTTCCAAAGTCCTCCCACCATCTTTGAAGAGGAGGGTGTGAACGATGACAACATGGATTATTTGGTCGCAGCAGTTGGTGGAAGTAGTATCGCTGAGAGGAAGAATTGTCTTCAGTGGGGTGCGTCGGAAATGAATGGTTGGCGTGTTGAGATGGAGGATAAGATATTAGTCAAGTATGAGGTGTATGGAGAGGAGTCGCCTCCTCCTCCTTTGCCTCCGTCCCTCAACAGCACCGACAACAATGCAGTGACTGGAGAGCCAATCAGCATGGGACTGTTCGGAGTCTTTGATGGGCATGGAGATGGTGGATACGCTTCGAACTACATCGCTACGAATTTGTGGGATAAATTACAATCTCAGCCGGATTGGGCATTGGCATATCATGGATGCAATTCAGATTCTTATACGACATTGCTCTCCTCCATTTTCACCCAAACTTGTCATGATCTCGATGAAGATTTGAGGAATGACAAGATGAAGTCGTCGACGAATGGTGGGTCCACTGCGATTATGGCATTGATTTGCAATCGGTTCCTTTTTGTGGCAAATGTCGGCGATAGTAGATGCATTTTGGTCAAAAAGAAGACGGCAACAAAAGTGAAGGAGGAAAAAAAAGTCGCTACTAGTAGTGGACGTGATGAACTGTGCTGGGATCCATCCGAGATAGACATCATTCCCATGTCCGAAGATCACAAACCCAACCTTCCAAAGGAACGCGCACGCATTGAATCTGCTGGCCTCACAGTGCAGACGGACCATGTCCCGGCCGACGATGCCGATGGTCAACCTACCGTCGTTCACCGCGTTAGGAAATCCGACACGGAGTTAATGGGCGTAGCACGTGCCTTCGGGGATTATGATTTCAAGTCGAATACAGAATTGTCGGCACTTCGACAGGCGGTGGTTAGTACTCCCGACATTGCCGTTAGGGAACGGATTGATGACGAGGATATGTACCTGATCTTGGCGTGCGATGGTATTTGGGATGTCATGTCGAATGAAGACGTGGGAGAGTTTGTGGCAAGGAGGGTGGCGGAACGGAAAAATTGGGTTAGTTCCTCCAATCCTGATGAAGACAGCAGCAACAATACAGTGGAAGGAGAGGTACTTGCACGTGTAGGAGATGATCTACTGGAATTGTGCTTGGACAAAGGATCGAGAGATAACATGTCGGCGCTAATTGTGGCATTCCCTGCATCTGGCCTCACCTCGTCGGAATCTTTATTGCCGGCGCTGGAGGAAGCGATCAAATCGAATGCGACTATGCCCTCAGAGGCGGATGTCGCCGTGAGGACACTCGCTTTTGAATAGAGGGTGTCGTTCAAGGTGGTAGGGAAAGTTACTGCCACTAATTATTCGTTGACAGAGTCACCCATTCCTAGACAGTATGCATTATATTTATTATCAATTTCAATATATTTCGATTGTCATGAAATGTGCCCAACAACTCTCAATTCTAATACAACGTCCGAGCACTTAAATCTCTCGGAATAATCCAACGAAGACTTGCGCAAATCTTAGTTTCGCTTCGCACAGATTACATCATCGCGTTCGTTTGAATCAAGATAGGCTTCACAGAGGTTCATCATTCGGCCAAGCTCGTTCGCAACAGTCACTACATCCATGTGCTCGGGAAATTGTTCAACAATCCGCTTCGTTTTGGATCTTGACCATCGATCCAATTCCTTCGCCAGCGCACAGTACCCTCGCAAAATGCGAGGTGAATAAGCCTCGCGTAATAATTGTCTTTGTTCCCGATCACCTGCACCATCCGTTGAATGATTCTCACTTAGCCTCTCCTGGTGTCTTTGTTGCAGCAGCTTGGTACAGTCCATGAGGAAATCCCGAGCAACATGCCACATTAGCTTTTGATAATTAGGAAAACGATAATCCGCACCAACTTTCATCTTCCGCTCCAATTTGTAGATCTTCAACTGCATCTCGTTCGAGTATCGATGAAGAAAATTACCACCAAAGACGAGCGAATCCTTGGGTGTATATACTGCGTGTATCCATCCACTGGCAATAAAGAGCGTTTGTCCTTTCTTCAGGGTGACTTCGTAGACTTTCCCACCAGCCGACACAATGAGATCGGGCAGGAAAACATATCTACTATTGCCGTTCTTACCGCTCGAGTTGGTAGCCCATTCCGAATATATTTTGAGATTTGCGGGCGTTGGTTCGATGAAGTAAAAGATCTTGGTTCCGAAGTATACGTGATACCACACCGATGTTCCGCCAAAGTCAACGTGGAAATCTGTGTAGCTCCCCGCCGCACTCATGAGACAGTACTTGGTTACACGAGGTTGTTCCTTCTTCAATGTCTCGAGAACTTCATTAACTGTGGATTCATTATCTACCCCAATTCCATTGTCATCAATTGTCGGCGCTCTCATCACATCCTCCAATGATTGCGGCCAATGCAAGTTCACGAAATCCAAATCCCTTGCCAATTGTGGCTGCGTGACGAGCTTCCCCAGTGGAGTTTGACTAACTTCTAACGTGATGATATTCAACGTTCGACATCTGTCCTTCGGTGGTGCTTGTAAATAATCCACCCATTCCTGAAGTGTACATTCGGTCGTTAATTGTGTGGCAGTGTCAATCACTTGTACTTGTCGATAGGGACCGACCAATTTGGCAACGTTGGCATAACCGAACGATGAATAACTAATACCATCATCATTATTGATATCCTCCGATGATGGCACACGAAGACCTAGCTGCGATGGAGACTTATTGGCAAATAAGATAGGCCGATCGAATCCATGTTTTGAAACGTATTCGGCATTGAATTCTACTCCTCCTGGAAGATCCAACATGCACCCTCCTCTTTTAGAATGACCCGGTGTGAAGAAATTCTTTCTATTTTTCTTCCTTTGACATATCATAGTCCAAAAGTCCACATCATTCATGCCGTTGGCGCCAACCATTCCCAATAGAAGATGTTGAGTACTAACATTCTCGGAATCCCAACCAGGATCATTTAATTTCATAAAGTCAATGCGACGGCGCTTGCGTAGCCCGTCTCGTCTACGACGATATTTACCCGGACCGTGGTATGGAATGCCTGCGTGGAAAAATACGTCGACAGTTTGGCCCAGTGGTCAATAGAGTCAACATTGACAGTATCACATTATCTTTCGGCACTCTACTTACAGTGCTCGCAATGCCAGACTTCATACCGTGATAAAATTTGATGAATATCCAGGGATAGATCATCGAGATCATCGGCGTCATACCATTTGCCACATCCCGGGGCATCGCATTGGATGCTTGTCGTGAGCTCGTCGTCGTCTGCGGCGGCGGCGGCCGTCATGGTCATGGTGCTCGCTTTTATGTCGCATGTCTACTATGTCATGTTGTCGCGTCGCTTATGTTTGTGTAGATAGGAGAACCGTCGACGGACAGGTGAGCAAAGATGCCACGTGGAAGCACTCTCCCGCCAAATAACTGCCACGTGTAAGAAACACCAGTCGAGTCAATAGTCTCCCGCCAAACATCTTCCACGTGTAAGAAGAGTAGGGGTGTGTCAATTCTCTCCCGCCAAAATAACTGCCACGTGTAAGTCTCAATCTCGCTCGATGCTCGCCCCGATGCGAAGAGATGCGAAGATAGGCGATGATGCTCTCCTATCTGCAATGTCAGATACATTTACAATGTGATGACGGTGGGTTAAGGAATCAGTAGGGTCAAGTGATAGCCTTACTCGCCGCTCTACCAGAAGAATGAAAGAGCAAGTGTGCGTGGAGCAAGTGCTCAAAAGTTCAATCTTTTATTATTCGGGACCATTAAATGTTAACACTCCAGTTGGATCATGAAGTTTCCCAGCCCAGAATATCAAGCCAACATTCAGAAACACTCGTCTGGCTACGCCCACGATAATCGTTTCGTCCCCCGATGGGTTGTTGTTGTATTTACTTCTTCATGGGTTTAGGTGGAAGGACATCATACGCAGTCTTTCCTCCACCTTTGGTGTCACCGGTGTAGCCCATCGGAGCCGAGAGACTGGGGTAGTTGTTGCCACTTGCCTTGTCCTATCGATTTCACATCGATCAATGAAAAAGCCGCAGACAGGTGAGACAACAAATCAAGGATCAAGGAGAACGGGCATGAGGAGATATGCATATTGCCATACACAATCAATATCATCGTTACAAATAGAATATCAACAACAATAGTACACACTCACACCAAGTTGAAAAATCCGAAAGATAGCCCGGACAGTCTCTCGAACCTCATCGACAGGACGTTCATCCTGTCCATTCACATGTTCCAACTCCTTAATCAAGCCGCTAATCTCCTCAATCCTCTTACTAAGGAGAGACTGCTGATCCTGTAGATTCACAATGAGTGATTCCACCTCGTCGATGGCACACTCTCCCTCAGCGCAGCTTTGGGCCTCGGCCATGATGGAATCGATTTCGGCGGCTGACATGAGATTGAGTGTCGTCGTCGAGTGGTGGTTGATGATAGACTGTGGAATAGTAGAGATTCATAATGGTATGATGGAAAATAGTGCAAGTACAAGAGCGGGTGTGAGAGAGAATCACGAGATGAAACAGATCATAGAACAATATGCCAATTACTTCTCGCCGCCGCAGCTATACCGACATCACTTACTGGACGAGAGAAGGCAAATCCATGGGTGGATGAAACGCAAATTGCGGCAACGATGGCGAGATTACGGAGCATCATGATGCTGATGGGTTTGTATTTCTTTAATGCAATAGTAGATATTTGATATTTGGATGGCGATATCTATGATCAAGATGATGAATGATGATTTGAGATGAATGAGAAGAGCATGCATCGAATCGAGATCCGAAAGATTTCCTCGCCGCGGAACACACACAAACCACCTGCTTGTTTGATGCGCCCAAAAGCAAGAGGCGGCAGCTGCTGCACGACGGAATTGGTAGAACTTTGGATCCAGTGAAGTCCAGTGATGTCAGCAGATGGCAATGCGAACTGAAGGCAGGCTTGGCGATCAACGTGTGGCGAAAAGCGAAAGGCGGGAAGAAATAATATCTGGCGATGTTGGCGGGAAGAAAGATATGTGTAGTACGTAAAGTAAATAAAAATACCATCGATTCTGTTGCTATCACACTCTTGGTCATATCAAGGCGTTGTCTCATCAAACTAATATCAAATCCATGGATTGCAACTGATTGCAATCAATAATATGTAATTACTGACGATGGATGGTGGTGGCAATCGCCCAGCTAATCAAGTATGAGCGGTTGTCGAATGTGCAGTAGACAGTCTCCGAAGTCGATCACTTGGTAATCTGTGAGTACCATGTTGGCAAGCGGGGCAACTCTTCTTCTCTGTTTCGAATGTCATGTTTTCTCTCATCAAATGGTACTCTAATTTTAGTGTTTGGGCTAATGTAAGGGAAAGAGTGACAGAGAAAGACAACCGCCGATCCCATAACAGCCCCTTGCAAATTCACAATCGTAATGAGGCCTCGACTCTAGTGAAAAAGAGAAGAATATCCCCTGTTAGGATAAGCAACCGGGGCTCAATAATACACTCTCTCTTCTTATGGGAAAGATGTGGATAGTAGTAGGTGGGAGGTGGACATCGTCAATATTGCACCGGAGACGACGAGGTACTGATTTAACGCACAAGTTGCTTGTACATCATATCACCATAGTCCCCAACAAAGACATCTTGGTAGACAATACCAGTAATGGCAAGCATGGCAAGACGTCCATTGCTGAGCTCCTTGTTTTGGTAATCAACCCATCCGGCATCACTGTTGTCCACCCAGTAGGCGGCGCCGAGGAGATCTCCCGGTTCATATCCCGGTCTCTCCTTAATTTGCTGTCCAAGCCATTCAATAGCACCACATCCGAGAACAAATTGAAGCCATCCCACGGCGGGAAGCTCCACCATAGCCTTAAGAGGATCGTTGGGAAGGGCACTGTTGAAGGCGGGGTGGACGCCTCCGGCATTGAGGTACCATCCGAGGCAAGCGGCCATGGCCACGCGGCCGTGTTTGAGCTCGGCTTCCCGGTAGTATTTCATGGTGGCATCATCTTTGCCCTTAGAAAGACCAAGAGGATCGAAGAAGCCGGCGGGGGGGATGATGCCCACTTGGTCATGCACCCATGCGTTGAGTTGGGTGGAGGATGTGGAGGTGGGGGCGGGGGCAAAGGCGGCACTGTATTTTGTGTGAATTGATAATTGTTGTTGAGATAACAACATGATGGGCAAAATGAATGAGCGACAAGGTAAAATTTGTACAAATAATGAGCGGCGAGTGGGGTGAGAGCAAAGGGAGCTATCTCTCTACGAACGCAACGAGCAGTTGTTGAATTCATGCCGCGGCTTCGCTCGACCTCCACTCTCTTCGGCTCCAACGACGCCGATCAACGATCACTTCGCCGAGGGCAATCGATCAAGTCCAGAAATTCGCCACCGTACAACGCCATCATCATTAAAAGGACGAGGCAATAATTCCAGTATCTACTACTCACGCCGATGCAACAAGGGTAGCGATGATGGCGGTCTTCATGGTGCAGGATAGGACGAAGGGTGTGGGCTGCGAGGGTGTTGGTTGAAGGAAGAGGCCGATGGTGCCGCCAAACAGTGAGGCCATGGGCTGTAGAAGTCAAAGGATTCCTCCCGTAGAGGTGCTTGTTGCAGTTGTTTGTGACGTTTGCAGGTGAAAGATCGGGAGGTTCAAGTCGCCAGACAGACCGTGACGTCACGAAGGCGATTTGGCGGGAAGAAAAGATTGGCGAAAATGGCGGGAAGACACGTGGAAAGAGATCGAAGATATCGATAGATGATGCAGAAGATAACAGGGTATTGCTTATCCAGATCGCTGGCAAGAGAAGACGATGCTGCAGCATAATGCCTGTCTAAAACTTGTATCATATCATTATCATCTTCACGAAGTTAACGGTAGTATGCTGCTTTAAGTTTCGCAATCATTTCTTCCACTGGCTCGTTTTCTATGAATGGAATCACTTCACGTACGATCGCATCGGCTCCGCTCCGAACACGCCGATCGACTTTGTAAGCGTGAGCATCGAACGTACTATCCAATGATTTTGAGGATTCAAAATCAAGTACCTCTTGCATTGTGGCGAATTTCGTATCAAACTGGAAGCAACTTGCCCTCCAAACTGCCAACTCTAACACAAATACTCGTTCCACAAACTCTGTTATGGTCTCGCAAATCATATCCAGTTTGTCGCGTGTACTAAAGTCTCGTTCGTATGCATCGGTCATACTTTTCACCAAACAGTTAATATCTGCCTTCCAAAAATCTAACCCCCTCCGCTCCATTAGATTACAGAACATCCCTTGCAATAATAAATGAATTACTTGTATTTGATTTTCGGTGGTGTGCAACAATGCCAAATGGACTGGTAATCGACTTCAGAAGATTGATAGTGTACAGTGACAAATGAAATTGATTAAATCACGCACGTACACATGATGAAGAATTATCACTGAAACGACTTACCCGACATTATCCTCTTGCATCACCGTCTTCTTCTCCTCGTCATATCTTAAAAGCAAATCTATAACATCCGGATGAGCCCCATTACGACATGCCGTATGGAGTGGCAACTGTCCATAAAACCCAGACTCGAGCAACGTGCTTCTACCTTCACTACTTTCTAATAATAACATAATCACACTCGGCGGCGATCGATAGCGTACTGCTGCGTGAATTGGCAATGATCCATTGTCTGCCTTGGTATGTAAAGTTTTCTTCGATATATCACTGTCGATCAACAGCTTGACTACCTCCGTCTGATGTCGACTGCATGCCGTGTGTAAAGGTAAATCGCCCCATTTGTCCGGCACCTTAATCGATGTTTTGTCGACATCTGCTTCCAGCAATCGTTGCAATATGGAGAAGGGTGCATTTTTATCACATGCTAAATGGATAGGAAGTCGCATTGAATCATCATATGTGAGCAACACTGCCCGTTGTAGAACGTCCGTGGAATATTGAGATAGGAGTAGGACGAATTCTGCTTCGAGTGCCAGCCTCACTTCTTCGACGATGGTGGAAGCGTTCGCGCCCTCGATGATGGTGTCATCTCGAAATCGGTCGAGGAGCTGATCGAGCTCGGCGCGGAGAGATCGTGCCGCGGCGTCCACGTTCATGGTTTGCTGTGCCAGTAGTGTGGTGGAAGCAGTATCAACGCATCATCTTGATGGCATGGGATGGGCGGATATTAGATTTAGATACTGGGAGTGGTGATGGTGGCGGCGGAAGTGGTGCTGGTAGATA
>JALLBK010000380.1:0-43178 GCA_036940085.1 Discostella pseudostelligera | reverse complement strand
GATCACCCATGACCCATGATGAGACAATGACGCGGTCGACGGTTCATACGGTGCCATCGCCGGCGCCTCCATCCAATACCCTGCAACAGCCCAAACTTCGGCGCTTTTACATCATCATGATGTGACCACCATAATAATAACATCATGGCCGCATTCGGTGGATCTCCCTACCGGCCGCCCTAATACGATGGCGATGGCAGAGGCAGGCACATGCAGCGATCACCGCAACATCAGATGATTGTCGACAAGCCAAAAGATACTTAATGCCATTCAATGTTGACTTCTTGCACTTCGTCCGTCGTCGCAGACCGCGAAAATGCAACTCTTTGGGCACCTTTGGGTGTTGCGTCAAAACACATGCATCATCATCACCACACTACGGTGCCGTCGCCGACGCCTCCATCCAATAGCCTGCAACAGCCAACGCTTCTGCGCTTTACATCATCATGCGACCACTATGCTAATAAAACCATGGCCGCATCCGGTGGATTTCCCTATCGGTCGCCCTAAAACGATCGTTGAGTTTCCCTGGGGCTAGTGTTTGGGGATAAGGAGATAGATTTGCGACGATACATGATGATGATGATCATACTGATTGAAGGTGTGCAATGCGGCGGCATGCAGGACAATTAGGATTAATTTTGTTATTGTTGGCGTTTATGGATTAGCGTCAGTAGGCATGCAAGTGCATCGATCGCTGCAACATCAACATATTGAAATACTAATCGAGGTGAAGGAGGGGAGCCGGATGACCTACTCACTACCCACGACAGTTCGCTGCCAACAATACGTAATGCACCGACAGCACCCGCACCCATTTGTGCCAATTTGATCATGATGATGTTGATCTTTATCAGTGGCGCTGTGCAGTAGTACATGTAACAACCGACTGGGGATGATTACCATACTGCAGGAACCATAGCCGCTTCTGCGCGAGAGTTGAGACATAGAGGGACGAGGAAGGGTTGATAATAGCTGATTATAGAGGTGTGTGGGATCGGGGTTGTGATAGCTCGATACTCGATAATTAACAGCGAAAAGTGGAAGGAAGTGGGGAAAACAATAATTATCTTGGCGAGAATGGTGAATAGGAAGACATATATTCGAAGCTGCCCAAGAATCCTTCGTTCTTCATTATACGATTTCAGGATTTGAGATATCATCGATATCATTGCCACCATGTGCATTACCCTCTCTTCCCTCCTCTTGCGGTGCACCATCCTTCTCCTCCTCTGTCGGTGTTTGCATACAACTAGATGTGATTGTAGGTGATTTTCCCGATACAACATTCAGCTCTGTATCGAAGCCATCACCTGATGCACGAGCATTTCTTCTCCTTTGCCTAGCTTCGATCAAAAGAACGACAGTACCCACCGCCACGGCAGATAAAGCGACGATGAACACTCCGAATAATACGTCTCCAGCAACAACATTCCCAGTCTTCTCATTACCCTTCTGCAGTGCCACCCACGGATTCGTCCCCTCCCCTTGCCAAACCTCACAATGATCACCACCCCATCCAAAGCTGCATAAACATCCCGGATGAGAGTCATATGATGTCACAAGCTTGACACATTTGCCATGATTGGTGCAATATTGGTCACCACTAGGTTGATAATAGCCGGGTGGGGATGAGGACGTTGAGGTACCCACTAAAGCTGCGGCACACAAACTCGTTGCTTCGTGTTGGCACATTAATCCTGCATATTTCTTAGCCGTTGGTTCACCGCTTATATTGTTTTGCTGTAGGCAATCGCAATAATACCCTCCCCCGCCTTCGTTGGTGTTTTTGTGCACCGACCGACACTTCGATCCATGATAGCACGTCAATGTCGGATCATCGTCATTGCAATTATCAACCTGCATCCGACATTCATGTCCAATATATCCCTCCTGACAGACACAATGATATCCATCCTTGTGCGTGGGTAAATTCAGATGGGAGTGTCGTGCATCGATGGAGGCATGTCCTGGGAGGCACGTGGTGGAATTGTTTTGGCAGTGCAATGATGGAACTTGAGGACAAATAAAGTAGGAAGAGGAGGAGGAGGAGCGGTCGCCATCTTGTGCTAAGGCAGTGGAGGCGGTTGCAACGAGGACAACGATGGTAGTAGTAGTTGCGTCGCGGGTCATGATGATAGGATAGGATTTGGATTTGCTTTAACAGATAGTGGTGGGGTGGTTACTCTTAAGTACTCCAATCTTTTTGATTTACCAAAACCATTAAGTATCTGTTCAATTTCAAAATTTCATTTTAAATTTTTTCAGTATCTTCGGGCGGAGCGGTCTGTCCGTCCTGCACCTGGCGCACATCACCAACACCCACCGACCACCAACACCAACACCAAACCAAAACCAAAAACCAAGCAACACAACACGACCATGGCCGCCGCCGCCGCCCCCTAACGGAGATCTTCCAACAACACCTCGGCCATGAAAACACACCCACCGATAGGAAATCGACCCTAGTACGTATTTGATCAACAGAATTTCTTTTCACCGGCTGGTTCTCCGTCGGCGCTCCTCCAGGCCAACACCAACAGCGTCGACGAACACCATCGGTGCACCACACCAACACCAACACCAACAACATCGTCGACGCTTCCACGGACAGCGGGCAGCGGACCAGCAGTGACAACGATTCGACCATGAAGATGGTGACGGCAAAGGCAACTGTAATTGTGGGGCGTGCCCTTCTTTCGTCTAAAGACTTCAGGTTCAGGTTCAGGCCGACGCCGACGATCTCGTCATTACGCCCCTCATCAATCTCACCATCAACGCAAGGCGATCGTTGTCGTTGCTGTGTTTGTAGCGATTCTTGCCTTTCTAGAGCAGTACGAGTAAGAGGGTACCACACAACGCAACAACGTTGGAAACATAATCATCAACAGCGGCCAGTATTGGCACATGAGTGGATAGTGGACGGTAAAGTTATCCCGCCATCTTCGACCTCATCATCGTCATCATCAAGGGACGGGCACAATCACAAGGAGAGGGCGGTCATCGTCTTTCTCCATGGATTATTGGGCAATGCAAAGAACCTACGTACCCCCGCAAAAATATTCACGCAACGATTACCCCAATACGATGCGCTGCTCCTCGACGTTCGTGGACATGGAGGTTCCTCGTCGTCGCACTCTGCCACCAACGACTTCACAAGTCCGCACAACATGCAATCCTGCGTACAGGATGTCATTCACACACTTCAACATCTTGGTCTGCATGGAGATGATAATAGTCCATCAGTTATATGTGGTCATTCCTTAGGTGGACGCATTGCATTGCAATACACACACTCACTTTTGCATGCTGCGGAGTCCAACACTTCAACTGCATTAATACAACCGCCAAAACAGACTTGGATACTCGATTCAGTGCCCGGTGTTGCAGATCCGTCAGTTAGCAAGGTCTTGTATGCAATATCGTCACTTTCCATCAAGATGACAACACCCTCCTCCATGTTATCATCGTCGTCACCGCCAGTATCTGCATCATCTTCTGTTGGAAACATTCCAAACAAAACCAAATCGCAAATGACAACAAAGCTCGTGGACGAATATGGATTAGATTTTCATGTCGCAACATGGATAGTATCCAGCCTACGTGGCATTGATGAACATAGTCAGCGTCCGATATGGGCATTCGACATTGATATTGCCATGGAATTGGTGCAAAATTTTGCAGACCAGGATTTTGTAGGTATGATACGCGATGTGGTTGAATCTGCCCCATCCTCTTCCTCCTCGAATGATATGTATGAAGTCACAGATGCAGAGAAGAGGATCAGCAACAACATCTCGAAAGTGGTGCAATTGGTAATGGCCGGTAAGAACGAATCTTGGACTGAAACTATTGTTTCGGAATTGCAAACGATACAATCATCTTTCCGGAAAAGTAGGAGTACTAGACCGTCGCCATCTTCGTTTAAGATGCATAAGCTTGACAAGGCTGGACATTGGGTCCATGTCGATGATTTGGATGGATTAATGAAATTGATGGTTGATGAGTTGGGCGATATTGAGTGAAGGGAGATTGCTAGAGACGATTTACCCGATGCCTTCTACTCATGCTAATGACGCATAATTTCCTCAAACAATAATGTATTGAGAGCATCATAATTACGCCATAATCGGATACTCCTAAAAGAACTCTACTTTCTGCTTTGAATGACTTCAGTCGAATGGTTGGTGGGTGGAATGTGGAAGTGAACACTTCGCCTTAGCCCGCCTGTCTGTCGACCGTCGACGATCAAATCAAGTAGGTCTGTCCGAAGGTAAACTTTTGGCGGGAGACGGACGGCGCGAAGCCAGACTTTGTAATTTGGCGATGTTTGAGACATAACTATTGTAAAAAAACTCGCCGAATTTGAAAAAGATCCAAGAGAAACAGCTTCCAGATTCATCGCCGAAGCCACAGGCAGAAACCGCAGACAACAGATCTTTTTCCATTATTTTCATTTCCGCTGTCGAATTGCCTGCCTACCAACACCATGATATTCTCCAACTCCGGGCAAATAGTAGCAATGTTATCTCGATCCTCCCTCACATTCGGCCGCCGCCTCGTCGCTGCCACCGTCACCACCAACAATGCCGCCACCGCCACCGCTGCGTGCTGGTTTTCATCGACCTCCTCGGCCATGCAACAATACGACGTCGTCGTCATCGGCGGCGGTCCTGGCGGCTACGTCGCTGCCATCAAGGCCGGCCAACTAGGCCTCAAAACTGCCTGTGTAGAAATGCGTGGCACTCTTGGTGGCACCTGCCTCAATGTGGGGTGCATCCCCTCCAAGGCACTGCTTACCAGCTCGCATCACTTCCATGACGCCAAACATCATTTTGCCGATCATGGAATACAAGTGGGTGAAGTGACTATGGATATATCGAAAATGCTCGATGCTAAGGCCAAGACTGTCCAGGGCTTGACGGGTGGTATTGAACATTTACTCAAAAAGCACAAGGTGGATTACTTCGTTGGAAAGGGTAGCTTATCTGGCCCCAATGGCGTATCAGTGGCGTTGAATGCCGGGGGAAGCGAGAGTTTGGAGACCAAACACATTATCATCGCTACGGGCTCAGAAGTTACACCACTACCACCTGTACCCGTCGATAATGCGGGGGGTAAAATTGTCGACTCTACGGGAGCATTGGACATTTCTAAAGTCCCAACCTCCATGGCAGTAATTGGGGGCGGTGTCATTGGACTTGAGATGGGTTCGGTATGGTCTCGTCTTGGATCGAAGGTTACCGTAATTGAGTTTATGGATCGATTGTGTCCGGCAATGGATCAGGAGTTGACGAAGAAATTCCAAACTACGTTGAAAAAACAGGGATTCAACTTTAAGCTCAAGACGAAGGTGGTGAAGAGTGAGGTGAATGGTGATTCGGTGGCGATAACTACTGAACCTTCCTCGGTAAGTCACTCATTGCCTTGCATTCCTTTGATTGCTCTGTTGTGTAGTTTTCATTTGCATTTCTCATGCAACCAATCACTAACCAATCAACGCATGAAATAGGGGGGTGACCAAGTTACCGAGAATTACGATGTAGTATTGGTTGCTACGGGACGTAGGCCATACACGGCAGGTCTAGGATTGGAAAATTTGGGAATCCAAACAGACAGACTGGGTAGAATTGAGGTGGATTCTCACTTCCGAACGGCAGTACCTTCCATATATGCCATTGGTGATTGCATCGACGGACCCATGCTCGCGCACAAGGCCGAGGAGGAGGGCATTGCTGCGGTCGAGACAATTGCGGGTTTTGCTGGACATGTCAACTATGACGCCATCCCAGGTGTCATCTACACCTTTCCCGAGGTGGCATCGGTGGGAAAGACAGAGGAGGAGCTCAAGGAGGCCAATGTTGAGTACAATAAGGGAACATTCCCATTCGCTGCCAACTCGCGTGCACGTGCCAATGCCACTGGAAATTCAGAGGGATTTGTGAAAATTCTCGCCGATAAAAAGACGGATAAAATATTGGGGGTGCACATTATGGGACCGAATGCTGGTGAAATGATTGCAGAGGGTGTGCTGGGAATGGAATATGGTGCTAGCTCAGAAGATGTGGCGAGGACTTGTCATGCTCATCCTACGTTGAGCGAGGCGTTCAAGGAGGCGTGTATGGATGCTTATGATAAGCCTATTCATTTCTAATGAAGTAGTCCCAACGATGGGCAATGTCAGGCCGATAAGTAGTAGGTAGAATCTAAGGTAGTGTGTGTGTAATGATGTGAACGTGCAACATCCCGACTCTTGTAGGCGAAATTGGAGAACGTAGACCTGATCGTGAGCTGAATGAGATCCGCATGCATTATCAATAAATCTTATTTAATATCAGCATAAGAGTCTGCATTCCCTCGTTCGTTCATAAGTTCCGAATGCACGAATGATTGAGAAAGGTAATCTGACCAATGCGTTCCTATCCACCCTACTCCTACGATTCACTAACGATCCTCCTTCAATCAGCTCACTACACGTTCCGCCACAACAATGGTGCCCTTGTTCCCCCTTGTCACCCTAAGTTCTTTGTCCAAATAAAGAATGTCTAAATGGCCCGCGTATGGCCTGCCGATCTTGTAGGTTTGGGTGAAATTGACGCAATCATATGATGGAGGCTTCAGCCCCATCATCATATCCAATACTTTGTATGTGATCTTTGACTTGATACGACTAACAAAAGATTCGGCTTCCTGCTCTTTCGCGATACCATCATCAAAAGTCTCTTTCCACAAAGCAGCCAGTGCCGAATTTTTTGATAGTTCAAAGCTTGGCTCAAGTATTCCGGAGGAGAAAATCACTCCAAGCCTTGCAGCCGATTTGGGAAAGCAAAGTCCATAGTTTGTCAACTTCGCCGGCAGTTTCCCCGATGGTGTTTCAATCTCCATCATCACTTGAATAGTATATGTTTGTTTCCACTCTGGCTGGTCAACCGCGCTATCCCGAGATCCTATCGTCACTTCATCACTCTCGTCGACTTGATCAATAATGTTGCAAATTTGGTCCACAGCACATACCAACTTTGTAGGCTTAAACATTCCAAATGACATACGTCCAAGTGTAAATTTACTTTTCCCGTCGCTATCATCTGGCAATTTCCCTGGAAAGGGTGGGGTAGTTATAGATCTCCACACTCCTCTGTTTGCATCCAAGGAGCGAGCGGGCGACCATTCTTGGGCGCTATTGTTGACCTCTTCTCGATCGTTTGCAGCAATTTGAACGAGCTGTTCGAGTGCAGCATTAACTTCCGGGTGAGTTGCATCACCCTTGTGTTGGATGAGTAGACGTTTGAAGGATTCCTTCGCGTCAAGAATTTTCATGGTGCGTTTTGGTGGACTGATATTACTCCACCTGACTTATGCGGGCTCCAAGTGCAAAGGGTGTTACGCCACCGCTCTTCCTTTGGACGCGGTAGATTACGAGACCACTGTATGGTACGATCATACCCGATACGGCGCTCGTCGCAATCAATGTTATTTACAACAAAATCATGTGCATCAACATCAAGATGCATGCATTGATAGAGATACAAACTCTCTGTCGCCAGTCCGGAGATAGCAGTACACATATCTACGATATGCAGTAAGAAGTACTCCTAAATAAGAGCCAGCGCTAGCTGGTTGACGGGAGGTTCCTGTTGCTTCCACGTGGACGGAGTAACAATGGCGCGCCATTTTTGCGTGCGTGAGGAACTGTGAGGAACAGTATGGTCTAAATAATCTACTCTCACCCTCCAACTCCAACTCCATCCATCCATCCATCCATCACCCATCGCACACCTAGATCGATACCAAACATCTTCTTCTTCTATCTCGGCAGACGATGATGACGATGACGTTGGTGTCATAGTTGTCGCACCATTCACATCGATAGTTCATCCGATTCAATACTAGTGGGGTCTTATGCCGAGGTTGGCGGAGGAGACAACTTGGGGCATCACAAAGAATTGATAGAACGACGCACGATGAAGAGTACCAACGCTGCACTGCTCCTTTCCATACTCATGGATGCGACGGCGATGCCATCCACCGCCACTGCATTTTTAATTGACGCTCGTCCTTCCAATGTAGTCACTTCGGCTTCCTCAAACGACACCCGCTACAAAACGCGAGCTCTCACTTCCAATAACAGGAAAATTCTATCGTTGAGTGGAGGTGGTGGTCATATTCTTGGCGCCAACGTCGTGCGCATGAACGCTTCCGCCACCGCCGCCGCCGCCACTACCATACCCGATGACTCTATTTCAAGGGAACAAACTATTGCCGCAGCCGCCTTCAACTTGATCAAGGGGTGTGTTGGCGCTGGTGTTTTGTCACTTCCAGCAGGCGTCGCTGCCATTGGTGATGTACCAAAAGCGTGAGTTGACGATTTTACGACGACGGCTGCTTTATTTCGTACGTGTCGCCCTCACTCATTCGTTTGCATCAATCTTTGATTACTCAATCCAACACCATCGTGTACATAGAATCTTGCCAGCAAGCTCAATCTTATTTATACTTGGATCAATTAGCGCCTACACATTTCATCTCCTTGGCCGATTAACTGCCGTCGCTAATAGTGAATCAAGCAATGATGTCAAAGTCACAAGCATAGGACAATTGTGGGATAATGAAGTCGGAGCATCGACATCTTGGCTGATTAGCCTGGCGGTGATGCTCACGTGTTATGGGACTTGTTTGTGTTATTCAATCATATTGGGAGATACCTTCAAGAGTTTGGCTGAAACTGTAGGCTTATCTGGAGTTTTGGCATCTCGGCGTTTCAATGTTGCCGCTGTTGCGTTGTTGGGAACCTACCCCATGAGCTGCCTCAAGTCACTCGCAGCTCTAGCCCCAGTTTCGATTAGTGGTGTTATTGGTATTGTCGTTACCTGCATTGTCATGGCTATTCGAGCTCTGCCTGGTGGGGCTTACTCATTGAACTCAGCGGCTACGGCAACAAATTACCTCCGATCGCTTCCAGCGGATCTGCAGCCTAGTTTTGGCATTACAGGTCTACGCAGTCCGCTCTCACTCTTCGTCGTGTCATCCATGGCCGCCACGGCATTCCTTGTTCACATGTCTAGTCCAGAATTTTACCAAACTTTGAAAGAACCGACACTGGATCGCTTTGGAAGGCTTTCAATTGTTGGATTCGGTGTGACCGCGTTGATCAGCATATTCATGATGAGTCTCGGATTTTTAACTTTTGGTGGAGCATCCAAAGGAATGATACTCAACAACTATTCTACTTTGGATGCTGGTGCCACTCTTTGTCGATTGTTGATGGGCGTTAGTTTGTTAGGATCTTATGGCTTCTTGGCTAACGCGATGAAGAAAGCTTATTATCAGATCTTCTACAAGGGACAAGAGATTACAGACAAAATACATTACAATACTTCACGATTACTTGTGGGAACTATCACAACTCTTGCTATTCTTATCAAAGACGCTGGATTTGTGGTTAGTGTTACGGGAGCGGTACTCGGTTCAGCTTTAATATACATGATCCCACCGTATTTGTTCTTGAAATCAACGAGTCGTCGGATGGACAAGGGGGTAGTGCAAGCAACGACGTCGTTGAAAGTCGAACGGTGGTGGAACAGATGTTTGATTGGCTTGGGGATGTTTCTGGCCTTAGCTGGGGCCAGCATGTCGGTGGTGAATTCGTTTTTCCCGCATTTGCTGTGAGCATTCTCTTACGTTACATTCACATTGAAATATTCATTTAAGATTAAGAAGTTGAAAAGTCATTTCTCCATGCTTCCGCTCATGCCGTTAATGACCTCATACTTAGAGCAACTTTATGTCGAATTGGAATCTGTTTGAATGAATCGATGTAGTAAACCACAACATCTGCACTGAGTCAAATTTATTCCTTCTTCATGGTTGACGGTTTCGTTGAGTCAAAGCGAACCAAACATGGTTGACAAACGGTTTCACCATTACTTAGCTTGGTCGGTGTCTTACAAACTGTGCAAATTGTCGCAAACTCAAGCGCCATCGGATTGGTGGCAACGCAACTGATGCATCTAGCCTCTACTCCTTTCCTTTTCTCATTTTTGTTGTATGATTGCACTGCTTTGAGCTCTCCACAGGAAAAGCACCGTCGTGATTGACCGACCTCGACCCACGTTTCGATACTGAGCTCTTTATTACTTGCCTCAATAGGTTTCTCATCGTTCACCTTCCGCCTCAACCAAAAATTTGGATCTATTACATCTTCGTTGAAATTCTTTGCCTTCAGTGGGTACTGATAGAAAGGTTAGAATGCAGCGGCCGGAACTTGGATATTGAAGTTATGGTCGTCACTTACACTCTGAAGCTTGGGCACCTCTTGAATCGCTTCAAGAATCCACTGCATATTCAGTGGGACGTTACTAAAAGTATCACGTTTGTGTCGAGCAGCAGAGCTACCTGAATAAATGCATTTTTTCCAATACGGCTTTTGGAGGGGGCAAAGTATTGACGAAGTTCATGAGTTGGCGGAGAAATATGCTTTCACTTGAGTTTCAATCGAAATTCCACATACCTTCACAACCATGAGTAGATCTCGCGTCCGTCTACAACACCTAATTTTATTTGTCAATTTGCCTGCGGCATCAAATGCATTCATGTGCAAATCCGTCAGATCCACGAGTGTCAAATTCTCATCGTTCGACAACTCCATAATTATGTCATCCAATGAGCACCCCTTCAACGTAGGATCTGCTCCCTGCTGCAGTAGATATTCGACAATAGCATCATGACCACGCATAGCTGCCAATGTGATGGGCGTGACATCATACCATTCGGCGACACCATGCGGATTCTCCTCGGATGTGTAGACAATGTTGTGTTCCGTCCATTTCCTAGCGTAGTTGACGATCTTGATTTTCTCATCGGATGAAATGGTAGCTGCTGCATCAACTATCCTTTGGACGGATGCGAGGTCGCCTCTTGCGACGGCTTTTGATATATTTGGCTTGGGTTCGACTTCGGCGGTCATGGTGCACTGTGCACCGTATTGGTTGAATTTTTGATTTTTTGGTGAGTTGGAAGTTGGAGTTGGTGGCGCCTCCATTTTTCGATGGTAGCGCGCCATCTCCCGCCAGATTTGATGGCGGCGCCAAGAAGATTTGGCGGGAAGGTTGCGAAAGGCGGGAAGGTTCGCTTGACGTTCACACTTCATTCAATTCAATCCAATAGACGGCAATATCATGTCCTCCGCAACCATCGTCTCCGAAGCCTACGGCGAGGGAGCCTGCCTCTACGAGACCGTTCTTTGCGTCTCGAGGGATGCCTCGGCGTCAGAGCTTCGCAAGGCGTACTACAAAAAATGCCTCACATATCATCCTGACAAGCTATCGATGGAACTCTCCAATGACGATAAGGAATTGGCCAAGAAGAAATTCCAGGCAATATCTTTGGCCTATGCGATACTCTCGGATGACGAGAAGCGTAAAGAGTATGATGAGTCGGGAGAGCTTTATGGTGATGATGATGATTTTGCTACGAGCAAAGAGGGAGAAAATCCATGGACGTGAGTTTGCAACAACATGGTACACCCTCACCCTATCTTGATGTTTATTCGATTCATTCTCTCATATTTCGTGCACGTCCATCACATACCATGTTTTTTGTTTGTCTCTCCAACATAGGGAATACTTCAACAATTTGTTTCCGAAAGTCACCACCGCCGACATTGAAGCCTTTGAGGTGAAGTACAAATGTTCCGATGAGGAAGAAGCAGATGTGCTCAAATATTATTCCCAATTCAAGGGCGATTTGAACAAAATGGTGGAGTGTGTCATGCTCAGTTCGGATGTTGATAAGGAACGATGGGTTAAGGATTACATTGGGCCGGCAGTGGAGAGGGGCGATGTTGAAGATTACATGGCGAAAATTCAGAAAACGATGGGAAGTGCCCCGACAAAGAAAAGGCAGATCAAGAAGACAATTAATGTCAGGAGCGGGGAAAAGAAGCCAGAGGATGAAATGGAGGAGGAAGCAAGCGATAGGGAGAGTGATACGCCCATGGCACAAGTGGTAGATGAAGTGGACGACGACGAGGAGGAGGACGTCCGCAGAAAACGAAACAACAAAACAACCACCAAATCATCGAAGACGAGTTCAGCTTCCTCCGCCAGTGCGTCGGCAAAAAAGAAATCACCAACGTCAATGAGTGCCAAATCGTCCAAGAAATCAACAAACGACGATGACGATCTCATTGCTCAAATTCGTGGAAATGCATTAGCACGACGAAAGGCTGGATTCGATTCGATGATGGCAGGTTTGGAAGAACGTTATTGCGGCGACAAGAAGAAGAGCGGGAAGAAGCGACAGCAGAAGAAGGATGATGATGGTGACATAGACGATGATGAGTTCGCAAGGATTCAAGCAAAAATGATGAAAAACAAAGAGTCGAAACAGCGACAAAAATGAATAGGGTGGAGAGCTGCTCTCGTTAGAATCTCACAAGACAATCTTAGCCGCATACACAACAGTCTTGAGACTTCTAATAAATGAAACTACTGATATTCAATATGATTTATTGCACTGTCAGACCTATACATCGCAAAGATACCAACATTCACGATTCTAACATGAAACGATTACTAGTCCAATAGCTCATCAAGTCCAAAATGTATTCTGCCGACCATCGTGCGAACCCAAAGGAAGGAATCTTTGACACAATTTTCGCAACGAATGTGGCCAGCGGTAATGTCACGGCATTGTAAATGGGAGATCGAAGGAGATACAACATGTGCCGGCTTCCTCTCCTTTCCAACTCTTCCAACTGAGCAAGTTCCACAGAGGGTGGGCGTTGATGCGAATGTCTCCCTACACTACTCTTGGCAAGTAATTTGCGATGACACGTAGAATCTCCGTCAACATTAATTTGTAATAGTTTGTCAGATATCATATCAATCAACAACGAAATACACCATGCTTTCCAACTTGAGAACGTCGAGGTTGCAATGATTGCTTGTTGATTGTGCAATACATTTCCAGATGAAAACCGACGCTGCCATCGTTTGCTTTCTGCATGACTCCAATACAATGGTCGTAGAATATGAAGCAATTCACCCACTGCATAGAAGTAGAGAATTCTGTTTTTGGAATTGTTAAGTCCCGATAGCAACGTGAGAATTGCAGAACTGATTGAGCCGTACGGTGATGCACAAGATCGAGAAGGTGAAGATGGTATTGAGCGTCGTCCAGTTCTCCTACCAACATATTGTGCAACTTTAGCTTCCTCTTCTGCGTCTTGCAAAGGAACCAGTTTCTCATACGGATCTAACTCCCCTCCCCTCTTCAGCAGGGGTGGTGGCAGTAACAACATTCGTCGCCTCTCGTTTCCATCTTTTTCGGTTGAGCACCTTCGCCGATACTGTGCCCACCATGAAAAAGACAACAAGGCCAATCGTGCTACAAATCTCACCCTCTCTAAGCGACATGACAATTGCGCGGCACGACACTGACTTTTTTCCCAATCACGTTGTCTACCTTGTTGATCGGTTGTGTCATGATGTAACATTCGCGACATGCCATACGAAGGTCGAGAATGAAGTGAGCGGCGAGACCAGGCCTCCATTGCAGGATAAATGCACGTGGTGGCACTTAGAATGGTGCGAATTAGTGGCACTGCCGAGCTCAAGCGCAAAAATATTGTATCGGATATGGATTCTTTTCCCATTCCCAAGTATCTACATGTCGTAGACGGTGAGAACCAATCCTCTCTGGTTCCAAATGTCATTCCAATTCCCTCTCCCCATCCTTTAAGTACAACATCATTTATCCATCGTATGATATTCCATGCAGCATAGTACATTTCTGTGCCAATACCGGTATGGTCATGTTTGAAGAGATGGCCATAAAAGACAAATCGTTCCATGACATGTTCGATGAGATCAAGAGATGTCTGATTCTTTTGAAGGAAGACTCGATATTTGTGTATGAGTGTTTGATTGTTTGTTGCCAACAACTCTGTCTTTTGACAATAATTAGTATGGATGGACAAGGGCGCAGAAGAAGCTCGATTGCTCACTTGCAATGTGACATCTGAATCCGATGATAACAATTCCCCACCTCTCCAGTCGTCACCATGACCATTCATAACACTCACATCTCCCAAGTAATTTTCATCAGCATGCGGTGGCGATTTTGGTGGTGATGTCTGACTAGCTTCGAATTGTCGCTCTGCATCCGCCCATGCCGCATCGAGACGTCTATCGACGTGATCGGCATTGACGGTGCAGGTGTTGCCACTACCAGTACCAGCAATGGTAGGACTATGCCTGTCACCCCCCTGCATGGTGAAGTTGCTGGATAATTTTCACAACTATCTCAAACGATTCCGTAGCTGTTTGAATGCCTTCGCCAGTAAGTAATGACACTGTTGCTGCCGAGAAGGTCGGCAGCCGCCGCAGCCGCCGCCATGGTCATGGTTCTGTCATCTGCACCTGCTGCATCTGCAGATTCTGATTGGAGTTTTTGCCGTAAAAATAGATTTCCCGCCATTTTCCACAGTCGAGCGATCATCTGTCTATTTCTCATTTCTCACTCAAAATCCATCCAAACGACTTATCTCTGCAGTAGACTAGTAAGCCAAAGCCAAAGCCAAAGCCAAAGCCGCCAAGCCAAAAAAGACATGCACCATGAAATGCCAACTGCTATAGGCTACGACGAAGCTGTGTGACGAACCAACAAATGAACCAACTAGAGCGCTTGAAAATACAGTGAATAATATTAATCCAACAATGGCAAGATCCAGTTCCGACAATCTCGACGACGGCACCTCCGGCGCTGGCGAGGGCTCGTCGTACACGTACCATGACGATGCCGGATATGACAACAGTTTCAGTAAGAGACGGGGGGGCGGTGGGAGCAGTGGTAGTGCAAACACCAGTAATAGTATTCCAATACTGAAACAATTATTTGTAGGTTGTGAAGATGATGCACCGGGTTCGGTCCATCGGGCATGGGCGGTGACGGTTATGTTCATGGTGATTTTCTTTACTGTTTCGATTACGGAAGGTGAGAGTGGTGTTTATTGCTACCATACTTGGTGATAGGATCACCCCCACCCCACTCGGCCAAAAAACAGACGAGGGGCAACACTTTATTTCTGGTTGCTTTATTCTCACTACTTATCCTCTCTCTCATTATTTTTAGCACGAAAATTAAATGACGAAGCGACCAGTGCATCCGTAGCCCTACAAATAGCATCGTACTGGTCAGCAATACTCCACCTGATCTTGGCAATATTGGGTACCTTCATCCTAAAACGATTTTCAACGGCATTTACCGTCGGTTGTTTCTTGGGGGTTACCGTGGTTGTATCGCAGCAAAATTTATTACTCTTCGCGGCATTCGTTCGATATCAGCATGGAAATGTGGTGTCCAATGTTATATTTGCGTATTTGGCCTTAGCATTATTTTTGCTGTTGACGTTCTTTTCGTTGATATTGGGACATTTCCGGCATTATATTATTGTGAAGTGATGATGATGTTGTGTTCCGTGTAGGGTATTTTTGAATCAACTGAGGAAAGTCCAAAAAGTCGAGATGCAGCTGGAGGACGGGGAGAAGTGGGGGGGGAGCTAAAACATTATGCGTGTCAGAAAGTAAGCGAAGGGCGGCGGCGGGGGGGCTGGATTCGGAATGCAGTTTATCAACGAATTCAACAATGTGCTAGTCGGAGGAAGTCTGAGTGGATAAAAGAATGGGTATAGGCCTTGGAATTAAATAAGCATCTGTTATGACATAAATATAATGGTCCCCACAAATTCATGACCGTGGAGGATCGGTGAGTAGTTTGTGATGTCATTTTGTATTGCCGAATGTCTTCAACAGCCTGCACCTCAACTTTGCTGGAATGATTAACAGCGAATGCCGTCGCTTTGACGATGGAGTTGGCCACGATGTACGAGTGAAGCCACAGACAGCGTTGCACAACTCCCAAACCTAAACATTCAGAACCGAGAAATCATACATCAATCTAGAATGCTTGTCGAGTCCACTCCTACTCAATAAAGCCACCCACCACTGCCAGAGAAATGAACTGAAAATACAATCCACGTCGTGTGTCCTGTTCCAGCAAGTCTGGGTCCTTCCTATACTTTTTGATATGTTCCTTACTTATCATTCCCTCCTTCTCCATTTCACGTACCGCCCTCTCCTTATCTTTGAACAAGTATTCAATGAGCTTTAGATTGTCGAGTGTTTCTTTCATCCCTCCCAATACTTCCATAGTGGATAACTTCCTCAACTCGGAAATTTCATCCGCATTTGCCTCTTTCATCTTAGTGATCATGGCCATTGTTTCAAGATCCTTCTTGGCCTCCTCGATAATTGCAGCCATGTCGGCAGCATCTTGTTCGGAGAGGAAACCATCCTGGTTCCTAGCAACCCCGTCGCCTTCGCCCATCATATCTTCGCCATTATTTTGTTGTGGGAGCGTGATGGGCAATCCTTTCTTTAGACCGAATTGAGCATGCACGGAGACCGACAAAAATGATGAAAGGACAAAGAGAAAAAATAGCTGAATTGTCGTGGACGACTTCATTCTAAGTCATGTATTCTAGATATGGATGCTGAATTACACGTTAGAATGTCATGCAGTGTTGTAATGATTGAATCGACGGCGATGGGGTGCGAGAGTGAAGGGTGAAGTGTACACAAAACCGAAAGAAGGAACACCAGACGAATCGTCTTCTCCAGACACAGACATACCTTCCCAAGAACGTGAAGATGATGTGGTTGGATTGTACAATCTGGATATGTAAAATAATCGTCTTACTAGCGGCAAAGATAATAATGCAAGCGGATATTATTCGCCATCGCCATCGCCATCGGCCATCGTTGGTGGATGCAGGGACGGATGCACTGTATGAAGTGTGGAGTGTGGACGTCAGTGAACCAGCGGTCGCGCCAAAACTATCAGCATACTCCTAGGATTTAGTGCTACGGTAACGTCTGTGCTTTCCCGCCAACTTTCCGAGACGTCGTGACACGTGTAAGAAAAATCTCATGAGGATGCACGAGTCTTAGTCTTCGTCTTCTTTTTGTCCAATATCCATTTCAATGTGGAAGTTTACCCATCCCTCCCACCTCATCACCATCATTATCAACCAAGAATATTATATTATGCATGGTCAATGAGGAGTACGACTCGATTACTCGGTTAAATACGAAGTTCAAAGACGCAAGAGACTTCATCACCGAATTCTAGCATGATTGTTATTATCTTCATACATCCGGCGATACCACTATGAAGCCAGCGTGCAATTTTGCATTAAGAAGCTTTCGTATGTGTTGTTTGGGTTTGTGTGCCATCCCCCCTATCTATCCATTCATGAAACGGGCGAGCACAATCGCAAGGCAACTTCATTTCCCATCTCACACATGAATTGCCTTGAAAGGGCAAAGAAAAATTCAGCGGAGAATATAGGAAGAAATAAAAGTAGTAGAGCCACCAGTGTCGATTTATTTTCTCTCTTGTCATTGATATTTCCCTTGCTTGATTTGTTGCTTCGCCGTATTTTGGTGTTGTAAAGAATATAATTTTCTTCTTTGCTCATTTCCCTCCAATCGTCTGAGTTAAATGTCTTTCCCTGCTCTGAAGTTGTCTTGTCAACAATACGCGAATCATCATTATCGCTATTGTTGGATCGCGTAGGCCAAGAGATGAAGCTCGAAGAAGATGATTGCCCATAGAGGTATGAATATCCCAACGCTAGTACACATGCAAGTATTGCGCCATTCACAACATCTTGGGTAGTGAGAATATCATTGTTCGCAATTGATGTCACAATACCATTTGAATTGTAGATGTCGGATGGACCTGGAAGTTCATACCCCGCTACATCGTCGAAATCGATAGCACTAGCAGTAGTCGCAAAAGACAATGATTGGTGCGTCGGCACCCGTCTCGGTCCTTGTATCTGAACAAGCTTCCTCCGACGTGCAGNCTTCCTCCGACGTGCAGCAAGTGAGGTTCATTGGGTTGGGGTTGGTTGAGGTTGGTAGATTGTGTTGGTGTTGGCTGCGGATGCGGTGCCGATGTGCATCATGGTGCGTGGGTGGCTGGTGGTGGCGGCGGGCGGGCGACACTCTCCCGCCAAATAAAAATGCGGAGTCATTGTGACTTACTCCAATTCATACAACAGCCCCTTCCTCGTTTGATGCTTTGGATTTTTTCTCAAAAAGATGAAGAGAGAGAGGGGCTTAAGCATCGTTCATCGCGAGGTTCAACGCACCGTATTATGGTACCTTTTATTTACACCTCTCGCCACGCTCTCGCCTGCATCCCGCAAACAAAGAGAAGTGAGAGAGCGCAAAACAATGAACATGAAAGCCTCGGCCCTCGGCCTCGGCATAGATACTATCATCGAAGAAGGAGCGAGCATCTGCGCCTCTGCGTAGTTTGGACCAGTTTGGAGTTTGGACAAGCATTTCAACTGTGCGTGACGCTCCCAGATTAATTGGAGATGGTTGATGTTATTATTAAGAATGGGGCAGCACTTGCAACCAAAGTTTAGCCATCGTCGACCCCACCGCCATCATCCCGCGCCAGCCTCCTGGTTTGGCGTCGTCGACTATGTCCTCACATCCCTCTTAATTATAAGTAATGGTCGGCAGGGAACAAATGCCCAAAGCGCCAACAATTTCTTCTGCGGCACAACGTGGTCCGATGCCTCCAACAACTGCAGCGAGCGTGTGCACTGTCCCGGCGCGACGGACGAAGAGTGCGGCGTGGCTGGACAAATGTGTTTTTCTGACACATTATGCGATGCAAGCAATGGAGATGGACTACCCGCTGCCACCGGAGGCGCCGTCGCAGGAGGCTCGTTTGCATTCCCCTACGAAGACAAGGCGAATACAAGATTTTGTCAAATAATGGGCTCCGATTCTGCACAGTGTGTCGCCGAACTATGGTGTGGGGATGATGAATTATGTACGGAGGGGATGGTCTGTGGCTATTCGGCATGTCACCTGCATGATGTGCTGGCGAGTGAGGCGGAAATTCAAGCGAAGGAAGCATTATTATCAAAGCAGAAAGAAGAGCAACAGGCACTTATAGAATCCGCTCCGGACGATCCTATACGAAACAATTTTTGCGGTAACAGTTGGGAGGACGCAAGTGCACAGTGCAAAAAGTGGTGCATGGGAGAAGAATCAGAATGCCCAAATGGTGAGGGATGCTTTGCGCAGACGACGTGCTACAGTGAAGCTGGATTAGTACCATCAGAATCACCAACTACATACAGTCCAACAACAAAATCGCCGACGCCACGTGCTGATGTAAGTGATTTCATTGTCCAAATTATTCCTGGCTTGTCCAACACCTTCATCTGATACGATTATCGCAGCCGATTAATTTCAAGTTCTGTGGCAAAGCATGGGACCAATATTCTTGTACGAAGGCAAATCATTGCCCTATCGGTACCGAATGTGCTGATGGGGAAACATGCTTCACTTCGGAAACATGTAACATTCAGGACCTCACCGATGAACCGACGCTCCATCCGACTGAATTTCCAACCCTACCGATATCGGAAGATCCATCCTATTTCATGTTCTGTGGCAAAACTTATGCGGATGCCACTGAACGCTGTAGTGTACATACAATCTGTGAATCAGATGACTCTTGTCCATCGGGAGAATCGTGTTTCAAGGGTCTTCCGGATCGGTGCAATGCATTTTACATGTTACATCCTGAATTCAAACCAACTGCGGAACCATCCCATCAGCCCACACTACCGCAACCGACGACGAGCCCCACTATCACTAATGTTCCTACTATTCATCCAACGAAGAGCCCAGTTGCTCGCGACGACGTAAGTTTTGCGTATTGCTTCTTCTCTGTCTGTGCAATGCATTCTACATTATTCTCAACTTATCCACATCATGATTTAATTCCCAGCCTCGGAATATGCGCTTCTGTGGTAGCACGTGGGAAACAGTTGTATGTTCGGTAGAATCACATTGCCCAACAGGAACGGAGTGCAGGAATGGCGAAATTTGTTTCACTAAAGAAGGCTGCAATGCTTATGATCTAACGGCGACGCCGACGATTCCTCCTTCGTTGACGATTCAGCCTTCATCTGCTCCAACCTTACCTCGAAATGACCCCTCCTACTTCAAATTTTGTGGCAGAACCAGTTCACAGGCAGCTAGAGATTGTTCGTTAGAAACACACTGTGGATTTGACGACGATTGTCCGTCGGGTACTTTGTGTATGGACACTCCTGCTGAACAGTGCGATGCATTTGCCATGGTACACCCTGAATTGCTTCCATCAACGGCACCTCAGCTGCCGTCAATAGCTTCATCTCTGTCACCGAATACTGCTCCTCTTATCTTACCGTCTTTGATCGTTAACGATGTAAGTTGTTTCTGTTCGGAATCCCTTTCACAATTAATGCACGTCTCATTGCTAACAGTACGAATATTTTCCTGCTCGACTCCAAGCCTGGTAGCATGCGCTTTTGTGGGCGCACATGGGAGACAGTGAAGTGTTCGATCGAGTCACATTGCCCGACAGGGATGGAGTGTCCTGATGGAGAGACATGCTTCACGAATGAGCAATGTAACGTGCATGATTTAACTCGTATTCCATCAACTAATCCTCCTACTTCCGCGCAACGCCCAACAACACTGTCTGGAAGAGAGACACAACCAAGTTCTCTTTCTCCGCTTCCGCCCACTCAACTTCCGACGTTGAAAAGGAAAACGACAAGTCAATCATTACGGCCGTCACCCGAGTCCATTACTGAAGTGAATGAACCAACAATTATGCCGTCTCGTATACAAAGTGCAGATAGTTCAAAATGGTGTGGAAAAAATCAAGAAGATGCCAACTCAAATTGCGGTACCGAATCTATGCCGTGTTCCAGTAATAGTTGTCCCTATGGCTGGGAATGTTTCGATGTTGATGATCAATTTTGCGCAAGTGCAACTGCATCCAATGATACAACAATTAGACCAACTTCATTTCCGACAAAAGGTAGTGAAAGACCGAGCAATAGTCTCACACAATTAATGACTTCCATGCCGACCCAATCAACAAATGATCCCACCCAAAATGCATCCACAGAAATACCGACGAATGAATATATTATTTCAACTGAGGATGAGATAGAAATAATCGTGTCGTCAATAGCACCCGCTGAAATCATACTGACAACACAACCAACATCTTCTCCGACAATATCTCCCCAGATAGAAACAACTGAAGAGCCTTCATCAGGAATGAATGCAATTGCCGAGCCGTCATCTGGACCCTCTGATTCATCTCTATCCAATAACGTAGTTGGCATACGCATGCCATCTCATAGACCAACAAAAGCTACAACTAACGAAACGATAGTGAATGGAACCTACACCCCATCCCCGTCATTAAGAAATAGAACAACCTCGTCGTTTCCTGATAACAGTGTCAGATATTACGATCTATCGGAATGGTATGCCAGTGGAGGAGAAAGGTCGCTGCCGATGAATTGGAAAATCCATGCATCATGGTCTGTGCTACTAGTTCTGTTTTTACTTCAGTGATTCATACAGTCATTGAAAAATGTACAGTGTGGGCCGTATTGTCCAATAGAATAAATGAAACGTAAGCATTACGCACTGAGGGGGTCAGCAGAGATGGACCGGGCGGGTGAACCGGAAGTCTCGAGCCGACGCTTGATACTGTGAGGAGACTCAATGCTTGAAACTAAAATCAATGTCGACTGCCTCCCTCGTTGTCCCTCCGTTCCTCCATCGCTGATGCAATAAAAGAAGTACTAGATTACTCTATCAATATCATTAACCAAGGTATCATATTATTATTTGTCAACATCCAATCAACATCCAGAAATCGATTCCGTCGATAATCGATCGATACGAGCAGTAAGTTGACAAATTGGCGGGAAGAACAATATCGACAATTTTGGCGAACATGGCGGGAAGCGATTTTGGCGAAAAAAATGGCGGGAAGAATGATTTTGTGGACCACAAAAATTTCAGTCTGTCCGTCACGCCTCGCCATCCACACACACAAAAGAAGTGGATGGATCAGATGAAAGATGCACCATGAAGCCGGCCGCCGCGGGCACTTTGGGCATCTGTTCCACTCTGTTGATGCTGCCCCCGACCATAATAATCATGTCAACCTTTCGATAAAGGGATCAGTGGCGCATAATCTAGTATAGCATAGAATTATTTTCTGAGGAGCCCAGCCGTTGCATTTGTTGCCGACGCCTGACGGTGACGCTTCATCGTTCTGGGCTGTTCTGGTTTGGGGTTGCTGGAGTGAACGGCGGCGGGCGACAACAACAACAACACATCATCATTACGCACTAAATCATCTCAGCAAGCAGTATCACCAACATCTCTTCTAAGCTAGATAATATCACGGATGGTGATCAATCGGAGCGAAGTCATCATAAGACCATGACATCGACCATGCATTTTTCTTCGCTGTATCGCACAGTCCCTAAGAGCCATCATCATCGACTACTACTGTCAGTACCATCGGGGATGAGAAGCGATCGTAATTTGAGTCCTGTTCTTACGGGAGTATTTTCAGTCTCAACCGCTTGCTCGAGCTCGAGTGTTCAAAGGCAACATTCGATCAAATCAAATTATCAAACTAACTCGTCATCGGCATCAAGGAAACGCAGATTAATGAACAAATACTTGTCAAATGATGATGTGGCTGTTGCAGGGAAATCAATTTCTCCCATATTCATGATGAACCCAAGTCTCAGGACACCCTCCGATGATGTCCTTTGGCCGACATCATCGGTATCTTTCTACGCAACCATGCCTTGCATTACACCACGGCATAGGAGAAACAATGAGCTAGTTCTCTGCAATAAAACGACCCCAATATCATTATCCAACTCAACACAACATGCAGCATCGACCACACTATCCGCACCCATCGCTATTACCACCATCACCCGGCGCAAATCAAGCAAAAAAGAGAACAACAAAGACGCTACTTCCATGGACGACGAATATGGCGCTATGAACTCCGAGGGGAAAACCTACACCTACCCCTCACCCTACCACCTCGAGAGTTTTGGTACATTCGGTCACTGGTCCGGAAGCACTGTCGCCACGACGCAAATTCCCAGGGGTGTATTGCACCCAGCCTACATCAATTACAATACATTCGGTACGCTGAACGAAACGCGGGACAATGTGTTGGTAATTTGTCATGCATTAACGGGCAATGCCAGTCTCGAGGCATGGTGGGGCGATTTGTTAGGACCCGGAAAGGCGTTCGATACTGATCAATACTTTATTGTATGTTGCAACATTTTGGGAAGTTGTTATGGAAGCGTTGGTCCGTCGAGCGTACGACCTGGATACGAGAGAGATGTTCCGAAAGGTATTCCGAGGAATAGATCAGGACAAGCAATTTACGGTATGGATTTCCCAGACGTGAGCGTCCGAGATACCGTACGATTGCAGCTCTTTTTGTTAAAGCATGAACTGAAGATTAGTTCAGTAAAGTGTGTTATTGGTGGGAGCTTTGGGGGTATGCAGGTGATGGAATATTGTGTAATGGCTGGTGCCACGAGGCCTGTAGGGGTCGGCGGCGGCGTAGCACAGGCAATCGGCAACAGTCAGAATGGGATGAAACCGTTAGGAGTCGGAGATAGCAAAGGTATAGCCTATGGCATTGGTGAATTCGTCACGAAACGCAATGGTCGGATTGAACCATTCGTCCGATCAGCGGTGCCCATAGCATGTGGAGCGGCTCACACCGCGTGGCAAATTGGGATTAGCGAAACTCAGCGGCAGGCAATCTATGCCGACCCCAAGTGGAGCAATGGAAGATATGATCCAGAGGATCCACCCATCGGCGGCTTATCCGTTGCCCGTCAAATTGCAATGATATCCTACCGGACTCCATTGGGCTATCATAAAAAGTTTGGACGCGCGCTGACGGATGAGGCTGGGCCCAACTATGGTAGCAAGGCCCCATGGCAGGTCAAATCCTATTTAGAGTATCAGGGGAAGAAGTTTGTGGAACGATTTGATCCCGTCACATACGTCAAGTTAACAGAACAGATGGATTCGCATGATATTGGTCGAGGACGTGGATCTCTCGAACATGTGCTATCTCATGTCGAAATTCCCGTCTGTGTTTTGGGGATTGATTCAGATGTGCTGTACCCCTTGAGAGAGCAGGAGGAACTGGTTCAGTCGATGCCCAATGCCGAGTTGAAGATAATTCACAGCGATGCGGGCCATGATGGATTTTTATTGGAGCAAGATCAGGTGGCTTCACACATTAAGAGCTTCTTATATTCTCATGACTGAGAGGAGACGTATTCTTTCATCCAAATGCAAGCCTTTTGCATTGTTGATATGGAAGGAAACGATCACGATGCTCATAATGGAGATGGTCAAAAATACACGAAGAATCATTTCTTGAATTAATTGCATTCAGCTGCTGTACTTCATGTCGCTAGTGTCGCCACTCGTCTACTCTGCCGAAATAACATAGTAACTAAGCAAGCAAAATATTACAGTCCACATCAGAAGCTCCATGATAAACATCCATCGAATGAAGCCGCTACTAACTGACAGGCTAAGCCACCGATGCACATTAATTTTCCCTGACGTATTCTTTGACAAGTTCAAAGAAGAAGCATGTTCGGATTGTTCCAAATACACGCGTTCGCGTTCTTCTTCATTAGTTTCGTCTTCCTGTGCTGGTTTGCTAGTTTTTGTTGACCGACACCGCCTTGGTTCAAGCGGCGTTGTACGAGGTCCCTTCATATACTCATCTACTGATGTTGCCGTTGCCAAGCCATTCTCGGCCTCGCTGGCTAATTTTATTGTCTCCAACTCTACTTTGATGATCGCCCAAATTGTCCGCCTGAGAATTTCTGCTACTGCCATCAAAACGAATGACCAGCCGTTTGCTACATCCACAAATGTCACTTGGGTGGATCCATCTCGAATCGACACTCGATATGCCGGTATGAATCCCGTCATCCAGCAGAACCTCAATGCCGCGTTGACTAGAAGTGCTTTCCAGTAAAACGAGTCATCATCAAATAATCTTTTGGAGCGTAGCTTTATTTGCCCAACCAAACGACGGAACGGCACTGGTATCAAGCTTGTGCGCTTTCCTACCGATTCCCGAGGTACGAAGACGAGTAATTCCCAGTCGAAACAGACATCCCATATAAATTGATATATTGTCGCAAGAACAAAAGCCCATGTCCACCAAGAACTACGTTTCCCCGCAGTGTGTGTCATACCGTAAAGAACAACAAGCCCCGCCGTGAGATATTTGAATGAATTACCCAAGTATGGCCATCGTTTGCCTGAGTCATAAGCTTGCCGCAGTGTTTGAAGAAATGCCACGAATATAGGCAAAATACTCAGTACAGGCAATACGATCCCATGCAATACTGCCGCCTTCGAAACGATGCTGCCTGCCTCATTCAGAGTGTATTTGCCCAAGAGTCCAAATATCGCTATAAAGTAATATGAAAATGCAAAAATAAGGTCCCCCAACGGACGCACCAGCGATGTTGCACAGTCGGCCACGAATGTATCTCTAAATCGAACAGGTTTGAATGGCGACAGCGCAGTTCCTTGCAAAATAATGCTGAAAAATCTCCGACGCTGTCGTCGAGGAATCATAGATCGAATTATGAGTGGAGTTATGAAGATGAGTGGGAGAACTTTGGGTGGAACCTGTGGCGGAGTCATCCAAGTGTCATCCTTGACGTCAATTTTGCCATCTACCATTTCTTCCTCAGCAGGAGCATCAGGGTGGTCATCAATTTGCGATTCCTTTTTATAATGATCCCTCATAAGCACGTTGAACATGTGAAAATTAAACAATACCGGAAGACTCAAGTCTAGTGCTGCTCCCAATACACTTGGCGCCGACGGTGCATATTCCTCATCATACATTTCATTGCTGGTCGGAGTTGGTGCAATGGAAGAACCCCCGGCAGTATTGTCATCATTTGGAAATGGCAGCGACCGCAATGGTTTTCGAACCACCAACATATCTATGCCCCGAATAGCTTGGTCTCGAATGAAGGCGATGGGAGATTCATCCCAATGAGAGTGTTGCGACGACGGTGAATTGGTTGCTGAGTTGTTGGAATTGGGAGATTCCAGCATCAATGGTCTCAACTCCACATCTGATGATTTTGTAGATGCATCCACATCCTTATCCACGACCTCGAGAGGAGAACGTACCCGTGCTGATGGTGGCGATACAGATTTGGATGCACCGGCAGCTGCATCTCCTTCATTTTTCATATCGTGCCCTGTATCCCCAACACTGCTGTTATCAAAGCTTGTATTACCACGATGATCATCTGCAATGATCTTTCTCCCAGGAGTATTGTTGCTCCTACTATATTCACTACATCGAAATTCATGCGGAGTGCCTGGCAAGAAGAGTAATTGATCACATGCCACCCCGTTACGTCGCCAGACTCGTAAACTGTAGGCTGCACAAAATAATGCAATGGCGGTTAAAGCAGGACCTCGATAACATCGGAATGAGGTGGAGAGATCATCCACCTCTACTGATAGTGTTTGGTTGTTGATGTTGTCATATGCCCAAAATTCATCAAGCTCGGTCATGTTGGAATTATTGCCATTGGTTTGAAAAACTAGTGGTATTGGAGTTGGAGGTGAAATGAAGATGTCGTACACCGCCAAACAAGCTAGAATGAATAGAGCCGTGGCCTTGGGTTTCAGCTGCAATAATGATAATGAATGTGAAGACATAACAATGAAAAAGTTGAGCAACCTTGCGACGACGACGTCAACGTGAGAATTAATCGGGTAAATACTCACAATGCGCTCTGAAACTACAAAGGAGCCGACGGTGGCGATGATTGGCATCAACATCTTGGATTAAGAAGTTGTCAGTAATCTCTAGTGTGATATTTTACTCGGCATGGGCATGGGGATGGGGGCTACTGAGGCGTGGCTGATGGCCGGTGGTTATCTCTCTAGTGGTTGTTGTTGTCGTTGTTGTGTGCAGCGGCGTGGCAACTATTGACTCGACTCGGTGATTTGGCGGGAGACTTCGAAAATATGGCGGGAAAGCATCTGCTGACTCGACTGTGACACGTGGAAGACCAACTCGAGGACTCGGTGAGATCGAGGATGGATTGAGGCAATATTCATATTGTAGCATCACTGATGAAGGAGGAGCATCTTTATCTATCTTTATCATCATAAACCACTTTTTCATTCATCTATTGCTTGATGTAAGAGTAACAGCATATTCATTTCTCTAATATTCGATGCCTGCATCTTTAGACTTTGCCTTTTGAATCATACGCCCAACCACGACTTTTTGAAGCCTTGGAGACAGAGTACCCAAGCAGCAGTGCCGCGGCACAGAAGACATACACAAACCAGTTTGATGTTGCGAAAACAAACAGAATTCCCACCGTTGGAGGGATTACAATCAAGACGGCAACCCAGTCGGGTACTGGAATGCGGTATGGTCGTTGTACTGCAATGATTGTAGTGAACACAGATGAGATCAGAGAAAAGTTCGAGCGCACAACGCAATGAAACATTCAACAAAAGCACGTACACTCTTTGTGGAATAGCCTCAGCTTTACAAAAGCTGCGTATTCCATTAGGAGCGCCATTGCGTACACAGAGTTTAGAAGTTGCAGCAGTTGACCAAAGTCGGCGCAGCTGAATACAATGATGACTAATGTGTTGAAGATAATGCCAGCAGTTGGAGTTCCGTACTTTGATCTCGTTTTGAATATCTTTGGTAGGTAACCATGCTCGGCTTTGGAGTGTGCCAAAATCAATCATCGATATCAATAATTAATGCCGGCGCTCGAAATGAATAATAAAGAAGCACTGATACGTACCCATTCCCATGATTTTGAATGCATCGGATGACATTTCAGCTTCGAACAGCGCCACGTTAGATATCCCCGCCGCAAAAATTGTCCATACACCGAGCCATTTCCCGCCTATGTCGACAGCTACAGTGCCTAGATGTCCATCAACCCAATCAGTTTGCTTATAGTCCGTAGCACCGACTGCCACAAGTAGAGGGAAGATGTAAGAAACCACGCACATGATGAGGCCAATGAAGACACCCCGTGGATAGGTAGTGCTCGCAGAGGATGTTTCGCCAGCAAAACTAGCTGCCTTGTCAAAACCATTGATATTCCAAAACATGTTGTTCAAAAAAGGTCGCCATAGAATACCTCCCAGACTAAGCAATGGAAGTGGGCCCGAACTAGTCTGAAAGTCATCATCGAATAATCCGTACACTGCATCCTCTTCCGACTCCGGCAATTGAAACCACCGTGATGGAACGACCTTTGGCGCACCAATGATTGACATGATCAAGAACGGAGACATGGCAATGATGCAAATCACCAAGCTGGCATTGCCGACAATTTCCAATCCAGTGTAATTCAACAATGCCAGACAGATTGTCATTGCCACAACGGAGCAAAAGCGTGCTACTATTCCGAAGTGGTCCTTATCCCATCCGAACACACTCGATACATAGCCGATAAATAATGTGGGATAGATTGCATTGTCTGCGTGAATAGATACAAAGGATCCATGAGATACTGCTTGCCTTCACGGTACGAGTAGGATTGGGCCAAGCACGTACCAGTTGCACCAGAAACCCATGCCAATGTACCACACAGGCCACCCATACCCTCACCAAATGCATGTTCGACCCAAGCCACGCCCGCGGACGGATCTTGGAATGCCGCTCCGAGCTCTGCCGTCACCAATGCCTCTGGAATGGCCCAAATGAATGGGAAGAAGATGAACCCTGACACACAAGAGAGCATTGGTTACTAAAGTCTTTCTGCACATTGACCATCAAGTTTCATAATTACCTAGTATGGCATAAAAGTTCCCACCCGCTCGGATGGATGGTTCAATTCCAAATGGACCACCGCTCACGTCTGCACGCACCAGTAAGAAACNTCCCACCCGCTCGGATGGATGGTTCAATTCCAAATGGACCACCGCTCACGTCTGCACGCACCAGTAAGAAACGAATGACAAGATGGTGAGTATCTTGATTTTCTCTTTGCAATGCTCATACATGAAAACAATGTCACCTCTCGAATTAGAAGTCATGAAAATGATAGACCTACTTACTGTAAAACACAAGCACGGCAAGCGGCCACAACTTCAAAGGCGGGGCAGTCCTCGTAAATTCTGGATTTAATATCTCACTCGGTATCGAAGGATGGACATGTGGCGGTAATGCCTTATTCTCCATATCGGCAAGAGTCATTTCCAAACTCATTACCGTATCGAGTGACACGGATGCTTTGAGATTTTCACTCTGACGATATTGAGACATCATGAGCACACCCGACTCCGAGTCTGGAACATTATCATCAGCAGTAGCGTCGGAAATCAACTGTTCACCATCGACATAGCTGTAGGTCCCATCAAGATTCTGACGTAGACGTAGTCGATGTTCGTCGGAACTGTCAATAGTGCGGACGCGGTAGGTGTAAGCGCTAATGGGCTGTGTAATGTCGCCTACACCACCAGTCGCTGATGATTCGCCCCCACCCAAAAACAATGACTTGCTCCGTGCCCTACGCTGCGCTTGCTGCAGTTGCCTCAATTGTTGATGATCTTTGCATGCCTTGGAAATGGAATAGGCTGGCTGTGAGTAGGAACGTACATGCGGAGCTTCCCCCTTGATACTCTTGAATTCCGACTCTTCTTCTTCGGCAATGGCTTCTTCATGCTCCTCTTCCAATGCGTTAACGACGGCTGCGGGTTGTTCAAATTCAATAATGGTGGGGAGACCAAACCAAGTGATGAGTGGTGCCGATACTGCTGGGGTGGAGTATAAATGTGGCCGCTCTGATTCATTGTTGTTGTCCTCATGATCATGGCTACCGCCGCGGTTGATGGAATTGTAATCATTCATTATTCCAATAATTTTGATATTGACATTGACTTTGATTTTGATGGAATGTCATATCCTTTCATCTTCTGCTTCTGCTTCTGCCGCGCATTATTATTTTTGGAGTGTCCGTACGACGACTTGTCCCTGTCGCCAACGACAGACTGAGCGATATTTGATACGAGAGTTTCGTGAGAATCGTCGCTAAAGATGGGGACTAGGAGTATAAGGGCGGGAAAGATTTCGTCGTTCTGGCATTTGGGATAAAAGCCGAATAAATCCGCCAGCGTCCGGCATTTTCCCATCTGGTACGAACGTTGCACCTCCATGTTAGTGCATTGGCATTGGGCATGAGTAGTAGTAGCGACTACAATTCCATTCACCACGGTGCTCATTCCAAAAAGAAGGGCGCATCATCATCAAACGACATCATTCAACAGGACAGCGAGGTAGAACGGCCACATTTGTATTCCAGACCAGTCGTTTCGGCGCCATTGATAACTTGGTACGGCCTGCCCACCGTCATTGAATTCGAGCAACCGGCGGCCACTACCTCCCCCAACGCAGCAATTGCGGAAGAAGCAGCGGAATTCGCTTCCATCAATGGGGGGAGGAGTCGATTGAATAACAAATTTTCGAGATCAGCCTATTCCACTCGTGCTGGCAAAGAAGGACAACAGCCACGGCAGAGCAAATCATTATTCTTTGGTGCATCTTCTGCAACTGATACTAACGACAACGAACAGTGCATCAGCGCCTACACCTTTCGCGTTCGATCCATGGCCAAACCAAGTTTGGACGAGCATCGATTGCGCCTACGTCAGAATCTTGACGGCACTTACAGTCACGTCGAATCGTCAGAAGCAGCTGCAGTGGCAACAATGTCTTCACCAAACGGCCACTTTACCATTGACGATGATGTGCCAGATTCCGACACTGGCCTGCTCATGATGCCTCCCCGTGGTGAAAATCACAAGGCATCGATATCACTCGATACGGTAATGAACGTGGAGACTACTCTTGGCTATATGGAAAATAAGGAATTGCCACCCCATGCCCATCCATCATTACCCGACGAGATTTTGCAGCCAGAACATACACGGACTGCTCCACCATTGAAGTTGTGGCCGTTGGCTGTGCTTGTTTTCTACAGTGAGTCTCTTAAGCCTTCATTTTTCATGTCGTTCAATGGTATCAGTGACGCTAAAATATCTTTGTCGAAAAATTCTGATCTTGAATTTAATGCATTCCCCACAAACACAGACGTGAGCGGTGGTCCATTCGGAATCGAACCATCTATTCGAGCAGCTGGAAACTTTTATGCCATTTTAGGTAACCGCACTTCTTCTTGATGCGTACATGTTATTGAATGCATGAAAATGTTGTAACCGATGAGTCTCTCGCTCTCTCGTGTTTCAGGGTTCATCATCTTTCCATTCATTTGGGCCATACCCGAGGCATTGGTGACGGCAGAATTAGGTGCTGCATTTCAAGACCCGTCGGCGGGCTTAGCTTGGGTCGAACATGCATTTGGTGAACGAATGGGTGGTTTGAATGGCTATTTTGGTTGGCTTTCGGGTGCACTTGGTACGCATTGTTTTATTATGTTCTCCTGCCTGCCAGTGTGGAAAGGCACATCATCATGTGCTTTGACTCATGATGACTTTGCCATTCACACACACACCACCGCAGACAATGCTATCTATCCTACATTATTTATCGAATACGTCTCTAGCGTAGCGGGATGGGGAAAAGATGAATTCGGTTTCTTGGCACGTTTCTGCTCCATCGTGACAATTACCGTCGGTCTCGCATTTTTGAATTACACTGGATTGGAAATTGTCGGAAATGCCAGCTTGGTGATTTGCATTATTGCCATGTCTCCGTTTGTGATTATGACAATTATTGGTGCACCGAAGGTTGTTCCATCGCGGTGGCTCCAAATGCCAGAGACGGTCGAGGAGGGATCCGATGAATTGTTCGATGATGATTTTCAGACTGGTCCTGGCCCTCTTCCATTGTTTAGTCTCGGGGGCATTTTATGGCGACCGTATCTGAACAACATGTTCTGGAACCTGAATAGCTTCGACGCTGCAGCTAGTTTTGCTAGTGAGACTACCTCCGTGAGCACTACCTTTCCACGCGGTGTCTTCATCGGACTTGCCATGTGTGTCCTAGGCTACATTGTTCCTATGCTCGTGGCCATCGGTGCTACGGACTATAGTCAGGCCGATTGGGTGGATGGATTTTTGGGAACCGTGGCTGTGGACATTGGTGGAGAATGGCTGGGTGTATGGACAGTATTTGCTGCGGGGATATCGAACCTTGCATTGTTTGAAGCGGAAATGTCATCGGATGCGTTTCAGCTTATGGGGATGGGTAAGTGCATCGTATTACCTGTATTTCGAGTTCCATGACTAACCAAGATCATTTGTTGTGATTACATTAACTAAAGCCGAACGCGGGCACATTCCAAATATATTCACGAGAAGATCGAAGTATGGGACTCCAACATTTGGCATTATCTTCAACACAGTAGTCATTATTGTATTCGGCTGCGCCGACTTTGGTCAACTCCTGCAACTTCTGAATTCCGTCTATGCCATGGCGCTACTAATGGAATACGCTGCATTTGTAAAGCTGAGGCTTTACCATAAAGAACGTAAGTTGTTGTTCTTGGCTGCTCTCTCTAATGCTTACTCTGTTCAACACGATTATCACTGCTTTGTCCACTACAATTATTGCAGTACAACGACCATACCGCATTCCAGTACCAGACTGGGCTGCCGTCTTGATTGTAATCCCTCCAACGGTAGGAATTTTGTTTGTTTTCGCCACATCCAACTGGGATGTATATATCTTCTGCGCTGGGGCACTACTCTTTAGTTACTTGCTTTCCAAATTTGCGGATGTAGCCAGCAGTCGAGGATGGGCGGCATATGAATCGAAAGGGAACAAGTTTAACATGTATGAAAAGCCACATGGGGACGTGGACGATACGACAGAGCCAACTGAAGGGATGTCGCACTTAACACTTCTGAACGGTCAATCGTCAAATACTGCAAATACTGATCAAGAATGGGAATATAGCAACGAAGATGCTGCATTTGAAGGAGAGATGACTTGATGCCCGACTATGATTGAACGAATTTCGTTCATCAATTCAGTAGAACGTACTATTTGATTTCTTGTGCTATTACGTGTAAATAACCGTCACATCATTATCATTCAATAATTTCTATGATATCAAATCAATCACTCCGTCGAATTCACTAGGTACGAAGGTAGATACTTCCCTTCTCATGCGACCCGATCCTTACGAAACATCCAATTTGCCCTCCAAAACGCTGGAATGGCCATCATAGCCAGAACAATTATGACCACTTCCATGACGAGTACATTGTGTATCGATCCATCGGTGTATTCAAGGCAATATGTCCCAACGGTGTCGCATCGAAGTACTCCTGTTACGCTAAGCACATATCCAATAGTGCTAGCCGACCCACTCCACAAAATGATATTGCCAAACGCCCCCTCCTTATTATCTGGGAAATAGTCGGCGTAGACGGCACGAAGTGTGCCCTCGTAGGTGGCCCTACCAACACCAAGCAAGATGTATAAAAAGAGCAGTGTTGTTCGATTCCAATTTTGACCACCGGGAAAGGCTAGGAACTGTATTGCAATCACCAAGTACGAAAGGGCACCGATAGTCAAAACAACGACCTTCCCACAACGAATACGACCACTTTGCGAAGAAGATGATTGCAACCTCCCAAATACAAAACTCGCTAGAGCGGCAACCAACGATGTAACTGCGGTGTAAAGCCCGACATATGTGGAGTTGGGATCTGACAATACTTTCTGGATTACCTCTCCATTGATCACCGATGAGCAGAAAGATGTGCTAATGCCAAATAATACACTCAGTGGCGCCATGCACCTCGCTTTGGGATCTTGCCGTAGGAGATCTAGGGTAGCAGTGGCCTTGTGCGATGACGCTGTCTGATTCTCCTCCGCCGCTACTCGGGTTGTGTTATCATGAGTTCCATACTCGGCATGTTGTGGACAAAGATTTCCATTATTAGCGGAGCTTCCTTCTCGACAACTCTCCAAATCCAATACGCCCATCATGAAACATACCGGCAATATTGACAATAATGAATACAAACCAAAAATAACCTTCCATGACAATCCAGCAGTATGTATAAGGAATGTCGATAGCAGTCTCAATATAACCTCGAACGATAAAAATACAAATGCGAAATTCCCACCAAACTTGCCCGTGATATCCTCGGCAGTGGTAGATGTTGTCGTCGTCAATGCAATTCCTCCATTTTCTCCACCACCTCGTATGACCCCTTCTCCGTCTCCTTCTCGAAGTAACAGCTGTTGTGCATAATGTTGTTGCTTCATCATTTCCAAAGCATACAATTGAGATGCTCGCGCAAAGTACGTTCCTTGACTCACCCACAATACCGAACTCCCAATTCCACCTACTATGGCACCTCCTACTGCCACGATGGATTGTAGATGCATGCTACTCCCTTCAGATGCACTGCTGTTTCCACCACCTCCATAATCATCATCTCCCACCAACAACGACATTCCAAAGAAAGCAATGACATAGGAAGCACACAATGCCATACCCAACACCAATCCATTCCGTGACGATGCTCCACAACATCTCACAACAATCATGGATGCACCATAGAGGGCAGATAGGGTGTAAGATGCATAGAGTAGGCCAGACATCCATATACCGATACTGCCAAGACGTGCAGCCGATAAGCCTAGTATGGAGACGGAGCAGCCGTGGTTAATAGCGAAGGCGATGGACATTTTGTGGAAATTGTATTTGATTGTGGCTGAAGATAGGCGTGATGGTGGTGGTGGTGGTGGTAGGGATGCGATGGTATTATTTTCTGTGTCACTGCATTTGTTGCTGCTGATGTTGAGATGTGAAGTGTTGGGATGATCATCATTATCTTCTGGTGAAGTGGACGGATCGAGTAGGGGATGGGTCAATGATCGGCTACTACTGCAATGAAAATGAAGTGGCGATGAGAGCATGATATCATCATCAGCAACGGCGTTGTCGACATTATCATCTGTACCACCCATGTTGGACGACGGTGGCCATGGCCGTCGCATCATGTGGTCGAGAATGGATGCAATGGCAATGTGAGCGGGGTGGATCCCCCCGACTGTATTACTAGTTATTACCGAGAGAAGGAGGAGTCGGTGCTTTTCTCTCCATAGGATGAGTGGTACTACGACAGAAGTGTAGTACTAATGTCACTCAGGTCGTAGCACGATGCTATGGTCATGGTGACGGTCCTGAAAAGTGATGGTGAAGGTGAGGTTGAGAGTGCGTGATCGATAGAGCAATTTGCCGCAGCATCTGGATTCCACGTGGCTAACATGACAAATTGTCGCCGAACCTAAGATTCCACGTGGCATCAAAGTTGTGTAAAGCACAGTCGTACCAAGATTCCACGTGGCAGTTAGTGTCGAATTGTCGCTGAATCGGATCTTCCACGTGGCTCAATTTTTCCACGTGGCATACGGGTGAGTAATTTTGGCGGGAAAAACAGAGCGCGGCGAAGAGCAACGTTTTTGCGGGAAGACACTACTAAATTTTGGCGGGAAGAAAGATTTGGAGAAATTTCAAATTTTGGTGTTGACGAAAATTTGAGAGGGAAGAAAAATGCTGATCGAAATCGAAATCGTCATCTCTCTCTTTCCTTTTTTTTGTTGGAGTTGGAGTTGAGAGATTCAACGGCGAGGTGCGAGGGCAATTATGGCAATGGGCAATGAAGAATTGAATTGAAAACTGCTGCCCTTGCGCCCTCTCCCATTTTCAATGTCAAACCCATTTATCAACCCATTTGATCCCTTCGCGGCTCCGGCGGTGGCGCCGTCATCGGCGGCTCGCGGTGGCGGCGGCGTCGGCGGCGGTAACAACAACAACAGCGCCACCAATGCCAATGGGGGTGGCAGCGGCAGGGGCATGGTCGGCGCAGTCAACCCATTCGACTCACTTGGCTCCTTCGTCTCTAACGCCACCTCCTCTGGCAATGGCTTGTGGAAAAATGTAGTGGCTTCAGCGACGAGCACTGGTGGTAGTAGTCGAATTCTCGGCGCTACTGCTACTTCCCAACATCTACAGCAGCAGCAGCAGCAGCAAAACTCATCGTCGTCGTCATTGTCAATCCAGCAGCCACCGCGAGCTATCAAACGCATCGTTCCCTACAATCACAATACCATCTCTACTCTCGAAACAAATTGGGATCCATGGCTCTATGCTGCATCGAATTCGAATTCAAATAATCTTTGGATGAACAATGGAAACTTCATAACCTATTTGATTGTGCAGACCAATGCGGCCTGTACTGGCAGTGGAGTGATTAGTGTGGAAAATGTATTGAAATGGAGCAAATCTCATGGCATTCGAAATCCGGGTGGTACTACTACTACTGGTGGTGGTGGTGCTTCCGGTGGCGGTGAATTCTTGGGCAACTTTGATTCGTCACTATCACTTACTAGCGAAGATTCAATGACGGAAGAAGGGACTGCTGCTGCCGAGGATGGTGTAGGAAGTAGTAATAGCGGCTACGGCGCCTCCAATGTCATGAAACCAAAGATTGGAGGAGGTGGTGGCGGTGGGATGCAACGCTTTCTCAAATCCAACCTTAAGAAAGCACAACAATCACTTGAACGAAGTGTGGCAACCATTGCCATCAAGGCAGATATGAGCAAAAATCCAGATCAAGTTTGTGTATCGTTGCATTATTTGGGGGTGATGAATGGTGGTGCAGCGAATGTTGCATTGGCCCATGCTATTGGAGCGTCATCCGGAGCCGGAGGAGGTGCAGAGGTAGTTTCCGATGTTTGCCTTTCACGGACGGAATGGGCGGAGATTCCATCATCGTCTACTAGCGAGGAGTCAAGAGGAGGAGCAGGGGTACCGTTCTCGATACCGCTGTGTGTTCCTGATCTTTCCTTCCTCGAGGGTGCTATCGGTGGCAGCAGCGGTGGAGGCGGCGGCGTGCGTTTGGCTATGCGATTGTACCTTCGCTCGGGTGCCACGTTGTTAAAGGCCGTGGCCAATCGAGAGTATTGCATTGGTGAATGCACCTTACCGTACTCGAATGTAATGCAGGCGAGGCAGGCAGGTGGTGGTAGTGGTGGTCCAATTCGCGTGCCATTTACATCGGGTATGATCACTGAAATTTTATCAGGTAATAGCAACAATCCCGGTGCATTGCTCATCGCCGCCACGCCACGCATCAAATTCAATCCACCGTGCACCTATGGTTGGAGCCTTACCGATCCGATCTCCACTCCTCCTCTGGGGGGTAGTAGTAGTAGCAGCTGGCTCAAAATGTTTCAACTTCCGTTGGATTCTGGATATGTGTTTCGTCTACCTGGCCGAGGAAACACGCACAATGGGGATGCACTCCCACACCTATTGCTGGCAAATGAACGTGCAGTCGAATCGACACTTACATTGCCCCTGGCGACGGCATGCTCTCGCCTCTTCATGCTTGCTGCGACACAGTCCCAAAATTTGACAATGGAAGCTGCCACCAAACTACGTCGGAGGGAGACCAAGATGCTTCATCTAGAGGACGATGAAACCCGCATTAGGACTGCAATTGAGACGGCATTGTCTGATGGATCTGCATTTGTCGAGGTTGGTGTGAAAGCGTTGATATTATTGGGTGGAGCGTCATTGGCTGACATTGGATTCGGTAGTGCGGGCGGTGAAATATCTTCCGTCAAAGTGAGCCTGAACTTCCAGCCACCTCACTGTATCTTTGAAGAGTCATTAGGGGGTGGATCGTGTCCATTGTTAGATGAGTCACTTGCATCATCTATGGGGGGCATGAACGAGGCGATTATGGCACGATTCTGTCCGAGCATATTCACAGCCTCGGATGATTGTTTGTTGCCAGGCATCGCTGGAACGAAGGCGAATGGAAAGTATCTCGGGGCCGTACGCGTCGAGGTTGCAGAAGTGGGGTGCAACAACAATGGATTGGTTGATAATATCTGGACAAGTGTAAATGCAAACGCAAGCGTCGAGGGATTGATCGAATTGGAGGATTATTTGGAGCATCAGCAGCAGCATCAACAGCAAGTTCTTGTACCGGCGGTAAGCAATGGACGACGAATCGGTTCCTTTGTTGTGTTCCTGCGCATCAAAAACAATGCCAATCACGTGCCTACGTCTGCGGCCACATCGACCACCTCTGCTTCCGCGGCGTCGTTGGGATTATTGGCAATGGCAGGACTAAGCCCCGTAACTGAAGGGTTGGGATCGTTTATCGATAGTGAACGCCCATCGTCGTCACTACCAGCTGCTAGTCCACCGAGTGCGGCGGATATGCGAAGACGGCAAGTTGGAACTATGGGTAGCTTCGTCAGTTCACGATTTTTGGCTAATCATTCCATCCAGGTTCGAGGTGATGCCAAAGTCTTTGGAGAACGTTATGAAAGGTATAACCAGTCACTACAATCTTGCATGTCAGGAGAGTCAATAGAAGATGACTCGGATGTTCCGCTGTTCCAACGACGAATGCCACGAGCATTCCGGCCGTCTAGTTCAAGAGATGATGCACTCTTGACAGGCATAGGGTTCAACGTTCACGTCCAAACATTGTCGCTCAATGTACTGCTTCTTGGACAGCAAACGATGCAGTCGGCTGTCACTCAGTGTGTTACGCATGGTGCTCCTGCTGATCACGCCAGGGGATTTTTCGGCGGTAAAAAGGATGGCAAGAAGGCATCTGAGGATAATTCACCCCAGGGAGGACTAAGGAGACTGGAGATGAAGCGATTGGAGGTTGCAAAAGAGTTGGACGATTGTGTGACCGGTCTGATTGTAAGTGATACACCTCGGCGCTGTGCAGTATTCTGTCATTTGACGGGCGATACTCTCTTTTCGACGTACTAATATTGGATCATCCTTGTTCCTCTCTTAGAGCGCTGTAGGCAACCACTTCAAAAGTCGTGGCCAAGCCGCATCTATACGACAGCAATCGGGAGGTCCTGCACCTTCCAAGCCATCCCGACACATTCCACCGAATGTACACGCCGTAGCACACTTTCGCGCCAAGGCTGGGGATTGCGCCAAACGACTTCATAGCCTAACGTGGGGTATTGCTGTTAGAAGGTCAAATTGTTTTTCGCAAGCTTTAGGGATAGCAGTGACATCTTACATGGCGTCCTTGAGTGATGGTGGCCCAGCGATGAGCAAGGGATGTGCGAGTGTTTGGGTAAGGCACGGGTATCTCATCACGTTTGAGGGCTTACTAAGTGCGGTTGGAAAGGAGTTGGGCATGATCGAAGGTGAGACTCAATGCATTGTATTTTGCTTTTTTTCTCATTAGCTTTTACTTATCTAATCATTCACATACTCCTATCAGACGCATCTGTTGCCATCTCAATGCTCAGAATGGTCAATGTTGTCCTTGTTGCGGACGATGGCAACACCACAGCCAACGTCAACAGCCAACGCATATCTGTACCACATTCGCCATGTGTTCGATGGGTCTCTCTCATCAATTCAACAGCCGGCGAAGGCCCTCAAATCAAGTCCCAATACCGTCTCGAAATCGGCGTAGATCCTTCCTACTACCAAACGCGCATCCCTGATCCGCTCAAAAACGGTGCGGCTGTTCGATTCTTCCCGATTCTCTTCCAAATGGGTGTAGACATTCGCCAGTGGGGTGCTTTTGCCGGCCGTAGTGTCGCCAGTCAGATGAAGGACAAGTCCAAACAAAATCTTGATGTTGCAACTGATGCCGGGGAGAATGAGCGCGGCGGCGGGAGCATACTCGACGATGGCGACGACGATGACGACGACACTGCTGATGTCTCTGACAGTGAAATTTTGTACGTGTTGAATGTTGAGGCATATCGGAAATTGAATGCATATGCACACTCGGTCTACCCCACCACACCTGGTGTCACCACGGCGACGGCGACAGCACCTGTGTTTGAGCAGCAGCAACAACAGCAGCAAGTTCAGCCACTTCCAGTCCATCCCTCCTTGGTAACACTTAGTGATGCCATCAAAAACAGTGCCGGTAAAATGGAGCACTCCGTAATGGATAGGGCGGCAACAGCGACGCAGAGATTTGGTGGCGGATTATGTACATTCTGTAAAAGTGGGAAAGATCGTACCGCCATGCAAGTGACATTCAAGCAGGCTCAATTTGTGCAACGATGCATCGATAGGAAAGACGGGGTGCAGCTGGAGGACACTGCCATATCCTACGAGGAGGTGGTTGCCAAGTCGACGCTGATGCGCAAACATGGTACTCGAATTCCGATTTGCGAAAAGAATACAGGAGAACCAAAGTTTGCGTTCAATCCGTTGCAGAGGAAGTTCATGCCGGAAATGATGAGACCAGAGGTATCTCTGTGTACCTGGAGTAAGCCGGAGACGTAATGTCTGCTTATTATTTTAGAGTGAGATAGTATTATATAAACATAACCGTAACTAAAAGAGCGGACAATATCTATGCTCGATGCAATCGAGACAACTATGCATGATCCGATTGATACTACCGCGACATCTTCTTTCAAGCGCTAGGGTACAATATCCAAAGTAAGAGATGAACCTCACTCCGACTCTCTCTACGAAACAAATCCAGTCGAGCCCGTCTTCACAATTGCCCCCGAGTGTTGACCACCACCGCTCACATGCTGAAATTTGTAGTTGCTCGCACCCTGACTCTTGACCAGCTTCGATACAATCTTTTTGGGACGGAAGGTGTCATCATCCGATTTGCCATGACCACATGCTCCCATCTCACCAAATCCCCAAGAATAAGCGTCACCTCCATTCGTCAGAACAAGGACATGAGTTGCTCCACAGGATATCTGCTCGATGATCGGCTGGTCCTCCTCGATAATGTCGTCGACATTGATGCAGTTCTTCTTGGGATCGGAAACAGTCCCCTCCTTGGGTTCGTAGACGATCGGAACACGGCATGGACGATTTTCACCATATCCTGCCTCCGGTTGATCCAAAGTCACACCTAGTTGACCGTAGTCTCCACGCCCACAAGAGTACAATTCCCTTCCAGTCTTATCGACAAAGCAGGAGAACTGCAGCCCAGCCTCGACCTTGGTAATTTCACACCCCACAAGATCTTCGACTTTGGTCAATATCGACCTATTCTCATTATCTCCATGTCCCAACTGCCCATAATTGTTCAATCCACTCGAGTAGACATTGAGTTCACCCAATTCCTTGGTCACGACAAGAAGATGATACTCACCACATGCCATTGACAAGACTTTCCGATCTAATAACGTAGGTCCATCCCACAGCGGTGGCTTTGGCATGAGATACTCGCTCTTTACAATCTCCATCGGTGTCTCCTTATCCAGCTTCGGTACCGGCCGCGCCAACTCGCCTTTATCTCCCATACCCCAAGTCACCAATGTATCATCCTCCAACAAAGCCGCATTGACACCTCTACCCGCCGAAATATCCTTGGCTCGTTGTGGCATGTCGACTATATGGAGTGGCCAATCTTGACTTCCCCGTGGCGGATGATACCACATTGGATGATCATCTTCTTCAAGTTTATTCATGTCCTTGTATCCAGTGGGAGTTCGGGTATCATCGGACGGTGGCATGTGTTTGAATGATCGATTGTCGGCATCCTTGTACACTCCCCACATGTAGACATCTCCGACGGAGGAGAGAGCGAGTGATTGAGTTTCACCGGCGGCAACTAAGGTAATGATGGCTTCTTCCCTCTGTGTCTTCCCGGTGGTGCTGTCAATGATCATGGTAGAATCATCCACCGGGGGTGGTGACCCTCCATTCGGACCAAATCTTGATGGAAAAAATCCCACAACTTTCGAGGGGTAGGCACCATCCAGTTCCTCGGTAGTCTTCCATCCCAAACTACCATCATCATTGCATCCCCACGAGTATACACTTCCTTCCTCGGTCAATGCCAATGAGTGTAATCCACCACATGCCAACATATTGATCGATTTGCCACGTAAATTGACCAAGATGCGGGGGGTGCGTGCTTCGGTAATGCCCCATCCCATACCGAGTTGACCGACGTCACCGTAACCGAATACGATGACATCGCCATAGTTGCGATTGTAACGACGATGGAGTTGGGTGGATTGGAAGTGATATTGATCGACGATGTGTCGGTGGATTAGGAAGGCAGAAGCGGAGATGTCACTTTCGTCGACTTTTCTCTTTTTGGAAGTAGTGATGGCGGTAATGGTTGCAGTTGTAGTGGCGGCAGCATCAGCTAGCATTTCCGACTTGGCCACTTCATATAGTTCTGAATCCAATTTAGCCAAGCCTGCATTGTATTTCGATTTGCGTGCAATCAGACCCTTACTTGCACTGCCAGTACCACTGCCAACACTACCGTTGCTGCCAGCACCGATAGCAACATTGCCAGTAGTACCACTGCCGTTGGGGCTCCCAATGCTCATATTGTTGGCACCACGAACTAAAAATTCACCAGGGCTCGGTGCAGATGCAGTCGCAGTTGTCGTTGATTTAGTGGCATTAGTAGTTGTTGTTGGAAACGAAGAAGTGCCACCACGGCCCTTTTTGGCAAGATGAGTGAAATCGTCATCTTCGTCCGCGTGGACGTCGTTGGTAGTGCGCTTTTGGGAGGGTGGCATGATGACGAAAACACACCGTTGCTTTCTATTGGAGAGATGATGAGATGTTATGAAGACCGATGGCGTCGATGGCGATGAAATGAAGACGACGACGACACGACGGCGGCGTCGATGTTTTGATGAATTATTTATGGTTATTGTTTTTGATCGCGCTCTATCGCGCTGTTGTTTTTGTGGCGGTGAATCGCTATGCTCGCTTGCGTCGCTCGCTTTGTTGGACCAGTTGGGAGTCTTCCAAAATTGACACCCGTCTGTCTGTCAGATCCAGTCTGACCGTCGCTATCTGTTGTGCTTCTACTTCCACGTGAACGTGGCAGAGGTCTTCGCACATCCATCCGCGCATCGATCTCCATTGTCGACTTTCGATTTTGGCGGGACGGGGGCCGTCCGCAAACAACACCATGGTAGATCTTTCGCAAAAGAGGTACTTATGTTTGTAGCGGTGCGAGTGACCAGACTTCTTATTAAGTAACGCAACAAACAGGTTCCTAATTTGTGGTTTGAACCAGCCTTCTGAGTATGTAACGCAACAAACAGGTATATATGGTTGTAGTGATTCCTTCTGAGTATATCGAACAGGTATTAATGGTTTGTAGCGGTGCGACCAGACTTAA
>JALLBK010000379.1:0-18592 GCA_036940085.1 Discostella pseudostelligera | reverse complement strand
ACCCTAACCCTAACCCTAACCCTAACCCTAACCCTAACCCTAACCCTAACCCTAAAATGGAGGTAATATCTCAACTAGGGAGAGAGCAATAGTTGATAAAAGTCAAAAATAAGAGTTAAACTATTGATTTTTGGTCCGCCGCGCCTGAACGATAGATGAGGTCATAAAAAATGTATCCGTCGCTGACATGGTCAAGGTTGACAAACCAATGAAGCCAAACGTTGAGTCTGATATACTGAACACCAAAATTTGGTCGACCAGGTATGGTAGATGTGATGAATTGGTGGAAAATTAGAATTAATTTATGACAAGAAAGCTTAAACTGTATGCTTGAGAACACGCTATTACAGCATCATTTTTCACTCGAATATCAACATACCCTGATGATGGTTGAGCCTTGTATACCAAGGGTTGGCATCCTTCTGAGCTAGTTGGAGTGACCATTACGATACTAGTTGCAGTCACTCGCGAGTTGTACAATATGATTGTGTCTGTGTCAGAGGCAGCTAAACTGGTAGACTCTGATGTAATTCTACCAGCCATTGCATTCACTGTAACTTCTCCAGACACTACAGCACCTACAGTACCAGAACCAGTTTCAAAACCAAATACATTGCTATCACCCAAAGAGATTCCATTTGTTGCCGAAAGAGTCATGGTAGTAGACGAGGTCACTTGGACTGTACCCGTCGCTGACATGGTCAAGGTTGACAGACCACTGAAATCAAACGTTGAGTCTGATATTACACCAAAATTTGTATTAGTAGAGGGATCCACAAAATGAATCGAACCAGAAGAGGTGCCTGTACCAGCTTTGAGATAAATGTTACCACCAGGGCCACCGATGTTGCCCCCGGCACTTATATGGATCGGACTGCCATTTGCAGCCGTTGAGTCCCCAACCAAAAGGAAGATCGAACCACTTGAGGAAGTTGTGGAATCTCCGGATAATATAGATATGTTACCGGAGTTTGAACTGCTCCGGCCACTGGAAAGCAACAAGTTACCGCTAGAACCCGAAAGGGCAATGGCAGAAGAAAGCGAAACAGTTCCGGAATTTGCCGCATTGCTAGCACCAGAAGAAACAGTGACATCGCCGCCAGAATTAGAGAAACTCGAACCTGCTACAATCGAAATAGATCCTCCCGCAAGGTTAGATCCAACACCACCAAGTAAACTGATTGGCCCTCCATGTGTATCACCTGAACCAGACAAAAAACTAAGCATGCCTCCAGCGCCAATAGAGGATGCGCCAGAAACAAAAGAAAGATCTCCACCGTTGCCATCGCCGGAGCCCACTGAAATTGAAATGCTGCCACCGGAGCCAGACGCAGACGACCCACTTCCAATGTCAACGGCGCCACTGTCGCCCACACTCGCACTTCCAGTGTTCAATGACAAAGCGCCTGACACACCAGATACTCCTGCGTTGCTCGTCGATATCGCCGCGCTTCCTGAGCTTGTAGCCGTGCCCACGCCAGATGAGATTGTGATGGAGCCCCCAAAGGCTGTTGCACCATCGCCGCCTTTGATATTCACTGATCCTCCGTTTGTGTTGCCTTTCCCTGACTTTACGATGATTGCACCTCCTGCTGACAAGAGGGAATCGCCTGATGATATCTTCACATTGTTTCCAACTTTTCTTGATGTCAATCCTACCGACATTGTAATTTTTCCTGCTGATTCATTACGACTGTACCCAGTGTTTACGGATACATCTCCGCTTTTATCGTTGTTCGTTTGTCCTGTTAGGAGAGTTATATTTCCGGTTGCGCGTGAGAGTTTGGCATTCTCCGTTTTTAACAAAATGTTGCCCGATTCTCCGAAATCACTGTAACCTGAATTTATGGTGATGGCTCCTCCAACAGCACCTGACTTTGAATGACCACCGGATATTTTGACAGCGCCACCGTTCAATACACCAGATCCTGCTGTTGCGGTGAGATTTCCTCCATTTCGCAACAGCGAATTACTCCCCTCAAGAGACATGATTCCACCATCCCGATGGGAAACTCCTGAGATCAATCTTAGATCCCCTGCCTGCACGAGTCCTGTTCCAGTTTTGATTAAAACGCTCCCTCCTGAATTGTCTGATGAGCTAGCAGTGATGTTTATATTCCCCGCATCGCCTTTGTTTGACGCCCCACTTTCTACGGTGACATGCCCTCCAGAACCACCATCAGACGATCCTGCGCGTAATTGGGCTTTTCCACCGGCGCCACTCACAGATGCACCTGAGGCAATCAAGAAGTTTCCTCCATTTAAGTTTCGTGATATGGTGGATCCTGCCGTTACGTATGCGTCTCCTCCTTTTGATGCAGATGACGACTCAACTGACAGCATTAGCTGTCCTCCTGATCCAGCCGTCACCGACACATTCCCCCCTGACCCCTTTGAAAATTTTGAGAGCGATCCTGATTTTAGATGAATGGATCCGCTGGATATGCCATCGCTGGGTGTTCCAATTGTCACATCACCCGACGCGGTTGAGTCGCTCACTCCTGAATATAGCTGAACAGAACCGCCATCATCGCTTTCACCGTTGCCAGCAATAACCTTGATAGACCCCCCGGACACACTTCCTGCGCCCGAAGACAAGAAAATATCTCCTCCATTTCCTGCGTAGGATGATCCCGATGACATGTTAACAGCCCCTCCTGCTCTGTCATCCGTTGACTTGCGCAAAAAAGACACTTCTGGAAAAGAATTACCAGCGCTCAGTTCAAGGGAGCCTGCTTCTCCTTCGATACTGGCTGATCCAACAGAGAGCGTCAGTGAGCCTGAGCTCCCTGAGGTTGAGGACCCAGAGGATATGGCCATAGCGCCACTTGTGCCGCCTGCGCTTGATCCAGTTGCAAGAGCCAAAGAGCCGCTCATACCCCGCTCACCACCAGAGTTTGTCTCGATTGCGATTGATCCTGAATGAAAATTGGCAGCTGAACCTGAGCGAATCAATACATGACCCCCAAAGGCGTGTGTTTCGCTTCCAGCGTCTCCAGCAAGCAAACTTAACGATCCTCCATTGTTCAAGCTGGATCCACTCTCAATGGTAATTGACCCTCCCGACAGTGGACCAGATCCAGATGTCAGTAATAGATTACCTCCAGAATCAGCCAGCGAAGATCCGGATCTTAACGAAGCCTCTCCTCCACTGCCTAGACGAGAAGCGCCACCGGCAATTACTACCGCCCCTCCAGTGGCCGAGTCTGAGGATCCTCCATGTAATTGTGCTCTGCCACCTGTGCCCGTCGATGATGAACCAGAAGCCAAGGTTAAATCTCCACCATCTAGATGACTTGCCACGGTGGATCCTGCCTTAATGGATGTGTCTCCACCTTTTAATTCAGATGATGACTCGGCTGATAGTGACAATCGTCCTCCAGATCCAGTTACCACTGAGATCCCTCCTCCGGCTTCCCTTGAAAATTGAGATGTAGATCCTGCTTTTAATGAAATAGACCCACTAGACATACCGTGGCTGGGTGTGGAAATCATCACGTCTCCTGATGCAGTTGCTTCGCTTGCCCCAGAGGAGAGCAAAACAGAGCCTCCGAATCCGACTGCACTCTGGCCCGCAATAACATTGACGGAACCTCCAGACATTCTACCGGAGCCAGAGTGCAACGAAATATGCCCTCCTCCTCCTTCACGTGATGAGCCCGAGGAAAAAATGGCATCTCCTCCTGATGTTTCAATCCCGTTCGAGCCATTAAATGACGACGATGAGGTCGACCCAGCGGTCATTTCGAGAGTACCCCCTATTCCGCCCTCACCTGCTACACCGACTGATAAAATCACTGATCCAGAGTTACCTGATGATGAAGAGCCAGAAGTGATTGAGAATGAGCCGCTTGTGCCATCGTTGCTCATTCCAGTTGCAAGAAACACTGAGCCACTCAGTGCACCAGCGCTGCTCTCAATCGCGACAGATCCTGAGTCAGAATTTACACTTGATCCTGACTGAATCGAAATAGATCCCCCAATAGCATCCGTCTCGTTTGCTCCGTCGCCGGCAAACAAACTCACTGATCCTCCTTGATTTGCGCTTGTTCCGCTTTGCACGCTGATTGACCCTCCAGACACTGGACCTGACCCAGACGCAAGCAGCACAGCGCCCCCGGATCCAGCCAGCGAAGTACCGGATCTGATCAAAGCCTCTCCTCCCTTTTTCAAAAGGGAGGAACCTCCTCCAACTGCGATAGTACCCCCGATACCTGCATCAGATGATCCAGCGGACAGGTACACTCGGCCACCTGTACCCGTCGATGATGAGCCACCGCTCAAGACCAAAGTACCAGTGGCGTCGACAGCTTTCCCTGTTGACATTTCGACATTACCTGGTTGAGACGCGTCCCCGCTATTGAGGACAAGGTTGCCACTCTTGCCATTGGGTGCAAGTCCAGAGCTGATCGTTACGGATCCACTGTCGATTGCATCGTTAGATTTTTCTGTGCTAGCTGTTGACACTGAGATATGTCGTGTCTTGCTACCTTCTGGCTTGTGTGCTTGAAAGTGGGTTGTGTGCGCTTGGAATGCCCCAATCACTGCATTTAGTTGACGAAGCGTTGTGACAAAAATGAGCAGCTAGTCAAAATAATGATCGCAAGAAGTCACTGAGTTCAAACTCACGGTCCATTACAAGCCCCTGCTTGTCGACTTGGTGAAAATCTTTGAATTTAAGACCGCCATCATTCATGAGCAGTTCATCAAGGATTTGGACATGTTCAGGAAAGATTTGAATAAGTTCTTGAGCAACAACTCCCCTGACTCTGACATCGTTTTCCCCCAATCCCCTGTAGTGCCTCCAATCGTCGGAGTATCCATACTCTCGCAGCTCAACGAGTCTCATTCGATCTAAGAGATCTTCTGTGTCCACGTTTGAAATGTCCTTTTTAATTCGTTCGTCCGAAGTATATTGAACCACCGTGACTTGAAGTGGAACAGTGGATGCTAGTCTAGTAGAATTCTTTAACTTCAACAGCTGAAGACTAATTTGGCGTTTTGTTGAGTCGCCTGATACCTCGTCGAATCCAAAGTTTATTTCTGTAGACTTTGGAACATCGCCGATGTTGTATTTGTCATATCTGTTCATGCCCCAGGCATTTGTACTCGCAATAATGTTGACACCACCACCGCTTTCATATAATGGCCCTTTGCCAGCCAGTAGGTTGATTTCTCCAGCTCCGTCAAGTTGATTCGAGCCAGACTGTAGCGTGATACTCCCACCTCTGTGTAAGAGAACAGTTCATGTTATATTATGTTAGAAGTATTTGTTGGAAGTACGACTTTCTGGCCAAAACCTTACTTTGAGTTCGACAGCCCAGACTTGAGAGAAATGTGTCCAGAGTGTTGGTGACTATTACCCTAGAAAAAATTGCAAGCTTCAGTTGAAACAGATATTGAGCTACTGACAGATAAAAACAAGAGTACGTTACCGTTTCAATCGAGACGCTGCCACTAGTCCCTTTAGTGGAGTCTCCCGTAAAAAGCTGGACGGTGCCACTATCACCATGTGTCACTGCTGATGATGCGAGAGCTATTTTTCCACTGGCGACAGCTCCTCTCGTCAAGATGGTCTGTCCACTATTCAGCTCGATATCACCACTTTTTGCTGAGGTAGAATCACCACTAGAAATGCGCACATTGCCTGAGCGATAAGCAGCTGCAGAATGCACCGACACTTGTCCGCTTTCGCCAGACGGTGATTCCCCGGATGTCACGCGAACAACTCCGGAGGAGAACTTTTGTGTAGTTATTGTTGAACCAGTAGTGAAAAGCGCATTGCCACTCGGTGCAACCGGCGAAGCATCAGAGCTTGAAATGATTATATCACCAGAGCGATTTTTCGTACTGCGGCCAGATTCTATCAATACATTGCCCCCAGGGTTACCGTCCCTCAAAGTTTCACCTCCAATCAAACGAACTTGTCCTCCACTTACTCCACCTCCCCCGCCTTTCACGACCACGGTCCCGCCTTCAGTTTTGCTCGAGCCTCCGGCTATGAGACTTTCTCCTCCTGCTGATTCCGATAGTCCAACGCCTGCCGTCAAGTTGAGACTGCCGCCGCGAACGCCTCCTCCACCAGCTGCCAAATTGATTGATCCGCCTCGCCCATCAAACCTTGTGCCAGATAAAAGTTCAACTGCGCCACCCTCATTATTCTCTGAAAAATCTTGGTGGTGGTAGTGGTAGAGGCCGCTGTGAACATGATCAACGCCTGAAGTTCCACTTTGGATCTTTATTATGCCAGAGCGGCCCCTGTAATCAGAGGAACTTCCAGTTTCCAACATGACACTCCCGCTTACGCCTGAAGTAACCTGACCAGTTCGAATCGCAATCGGTCCAGAATCTTGCTTATCACCATCATTATCAGCGGTTTGCAAGTTTAGAACTCCACTGGTTGAGCCACGCCCACTCTTCAGATTTATGCTTCCTCCTATGTCCTTGCCTGTACTTGCGCCTCCCTCGAGAAACAGGCTGCCAGCTCGAGAATTAAATAAAGGTCCACCGCTACTAATGCCGCCAATCATTTGAACATCGCCACCATCTCCGCCGTATCTCTCTTTGGAAAAACCTGCACCCGCTTGTATGAGAACCCCACCGCCAGGTTTGTTTTGATCAGTAGAATTACCCGCTAGAATGAAGACGCTCGAGGCTTGAGCACCATTTCCGGTTCCCAATTTTAAAGACCCACTATTTCGGTGATAGCTAGAGCCAGTGATAATATTGATAGTTCCCGAGCTTCCGTAGCTTGTTTTTTCACTACCTGGGGTATTCAGGTTGACATCGCCTGACAAATAGCCACTTGATCCAGAATGCAATGACAATTCGCCTCCAATGAATGTGTTTCCTGGAGAGTTGCCGGCGGCGATATCGATCCCTCCACCATCTGCCATATTTCCAGTCCCGACTTGCAGACTGATTCCGCCGCCCCTGCCTATACCACGTGCGCCGCCTGTTGTCAGTCTGATAGAGCCTGAGTGGCCGTCGCTGTTGGGATCGAACCTTGATGTAGCATCACCAGTGCTAAATGACAGGTCTCCGGATACGCCTGAAATGCCAGCGTCGGAAGACGACAATTTTATGCTGCCACCTGGATAGGAAGAGAAAGTAAGCTTAAAATATATGGTGCGGTTGCAGTAAACTGCACTGTGACTCTTCGGGGAACTTACTGGATTTACTATGTGATGAGCCCGACAAGATCCCGATACTTCCTCCATCACCACGTCGACTAGCCCCGGCAGTAATGTTGACCGAACCGCCGTCATCGAAGATGCCAAGCCCATTCGATTTGCCGCCAATAACCGATACCGACCCGCCGTCAGTTCCGTCATGGATGGAACTATGCATCCCCTCACCTCCTTGCACAATGACATTGCCACCAGTTGCTACGAGAGACGAGTCGCAATCATGAGCGATAATAGTAGACGGACACGATTGCACACCAGAATTCAAAGCCGGACTTACAAAACATGGCAGATGATGGGCCAGCTACGGCAGAGATATTACCACCATGTCCATCTTCAGTGTGACCAATTTCCAGTCTAATGTTACCGCCATGACCATATTTTTGTACAGCACCAGTAGATAGCAATATTTCTCCGCTGTCACCCCAGTTAGCAATCCCAGTACTGATATTGACCGTGCCAGACATTCCGAGCTTTGCCGACATGTCTGACGCAATAGTCACGTTGCCACTACTGCTATCTAACGATGGTCCTGATTTTATGACGACGCTCCCACCAGATGATGTTGCTGATGCACCACCAGTAATACTGACGTCTCCTCCCCTGTCTAAGTCTTTATTCCGCCCACGCCCACCTCCAGCTATCAACTCAATCGAGCCCCCATTGCCGCCGTCCCATCGATCGTCACTAGTACCGTGCCCAGCAAATAGTATGACATTCCCTCCCATCGATTTGGGAGATGCGGCATCGCCGGCCTTAAGTTGCACGTGTGCACCATCGGCACCTTCACTTTGTCTTGAGGAGGATGTCATCTCTGCTGATCGTCCTGCCACGAGCTCAATTGCCCCCCCTTCTCCATCTGTCGAATTGCCAGTGACGAGACCTGAATGGAGAGAATTCAAGTTAGTTAATAGACGGAATAATGCTCGAAAAAGTTCGGAACTCACCAATGTATCCTGCCATTCCAGACGTTGCTTCTCCAGTCTTTAACCGGATTTGACCCGACGTACCACTCAAGCCCGCGTCGGCTGTTGAAATAGCGATTTCACCGGAACTAGCGGCTTGTGAAGCTCCACTTCGAAGTTCTATGCTACCACCTTTGGCTGAGATCGGCTTGTGAGGAATGTTGACGGAGGGCGTAGCCGTGGTCGAGCCTGAAAACATCTTGATATTGCCTCCATCGCCTTCGTCTCCAACGCCGACACTGATGTGAATACTACCACCACGCCCTGTCTTCGTTGTCCACGGCACTGGATTTCCTTTATACGCATCGCCACTGAATATCTTAATCTCACCCGATGAACCTTCCGATGACATGCCAGTTTTCAATATCATGGACCCTGACTCGCCTGTTTCGCCAGCATTCGATGTGGCAAGCACTAAATGACGACAATATAAATTAATACGTGAAATTCTTTCTGACAATGAGTTCTGAATTTGCATTTCACCTCACCAATTTCGCCAGTAGAAGCGGCTTCACTAAAGCCCGACTGAACTAGTACAGAGCCACTAAGTCCTTTCGTTGAAGATCCACTGACTATCTGAATGTCTCCTCCATCTTTCAAACCATCCTTCTTGAATCTTCCAGCTGCGTGGCCGCCACTGATCCGAATACTTCCCCCTCTCCCACTGGTCCGATGCGATGCATTTCCAGCGGATATTTCTATTTCTCCCCCATTTTGTGATTCACCATGGGCTTCGCCAGCGATTGCCTTAATGCTGCCCCCATGGTGGTTCATTTCACTGTGGCCTACTGTGATATCGATTGAACCTTTCCAGATCAATAGAATTGTGTGAGCAGCTGACTATGAGACAAACGAATGTGAGAATGTTTATGAAGGCGGACTCACCACCATGGCCATTGCTTGCCGGTCCAGTTTCAAAAGTCACTGAGCCGGAATCGCCTGTCATGGCTTTACCGGTACTCAAATGAATGCCTCCACTGTTTCCGCGGTCTCCTGCGTCCGCCGTTAGCATTCGGAATGATCCGCTCGAAGAGTTCGCACTTCGTCCAGTTTTGAACTCAATAGATGCACCAACATCGTAACTTTCTTTCTGTTGAGTCGTCGGTCAATGCCCTTATGTGAGATATTGGAGAAAATGTGTTTGATTCCTGCACACACTAAACTACTCACTGTCTCTCCAACCTCTATGCTGACGCCACCTGCAGGTCCACCGAACGCATCGCCCGTATTCAAAGAAATCGATCCGCTTGATCCTTCGCCTCCTTTCGACTGTCCTGTGCTTAATGTCAATGATCCGCTAGAGCCATTATGATAACCAGCAGAAGCGCTGGCCAGTACTTTGGCGAGGCAAAAGAGATTAATTAGATTCGAGAAAGGAACCCGACTAGGCTGTCAGAAACTCAACAGCTAGTCACACACACTTACATAAATCTCCGGATGAAGCTTGGCTGGATTGTCCAGATATAAAATCTAATGAGCCTCCGAATCCTGCAAAAGATGCTCCTCCTCGAATGGTTATACTTCCACCATTGTCACTTTTGCTCTCGCCTTTTGCCTCCCCTCCCAAGAGAACGACGTTGCCGCCATCTCCGCCATCGCTGGTATGTGCACTAGCCCCTTCACCACCCATGATAGATACACTGCCCCCTTTGCGGCTTTGTGCTGATGTCATTCCTGCAGTCAATGATATATCGCCTCCGTCAGATAAACCTCCACCGCTGCCGCTCTTAAACGAGAGTGAACCTCCAGAGCCATTCCTTGAGGAGCCTGTCTGAAGTACAATCGAACCGGAATCTCCAGCCTCAGAGAGTCCAGATGACATATAAATATCTCCACTAACGCCATTCGGGCCAGATGGCGATGACTCAATAGAAGCCATTCCAGAAGTGCCGTCGCTGCTAAAGCCACCGGAGATCAGCGCAGATCCACCATTCCCAGACATCGCTGTTTAACCATGAAAATGTGAGCACTTAACAGTTTCCAAATCAGCAAGGCCAAGATGTTCATCATCGAACTTACAATCTCCTCCTCGGAAAACGGCGTCTCCGGCGGTATCGATCTTCGCTTTACCGTTAGCGAAACCACCTGTCAGGACGAGAGATCCACCATCGCCGCCATCTCCCTCGTCATCGTTAGAGGCATCGCCTGCGGCAATTATCATCGAACCACCTTTCGATGCGTGCCCATTCGTGCTGCCAGCAACAACTCGTACGTCGCCACCATTTGCAATATTCCCTCCGTTAGCTTTGATGGTGATGGATCCACCTGGTCCCAGAACTGATGTTCCTGATTCGATGTAGATTGAGCCAGCATCCACTGACTTATCATAGCTCGTCCCAGTAGAGATGGAAAGGCTGCCACTGGCGGTGCTGCTGTCAATACTTCCATCTGCAGATGAAATTGAAACAACACCAGAAGCTTGTGATTTAGAAAAGCCAGACGCCATATGCAGCTTGCCCCCAAGTCCTTGCTCGCTGGAGCCTCCTGCAATAGAAACCATTCCTCCTTCACCTGCAGTAGACAAGCCGCCCTCAATTGACACCAAGCCTCCAGCAATCTCCCCTTGTTGGCTCAATCCAATCCCCCCGCTCATCTCAAGAGGGCCTCCGCCTCCTACACCGTTTCCAGCTGAGATTACCGTCGATCCACCTAGTGCATCATCGTCCAATGACTTGCCAGAATGAAGAACGAGGTTGCCGCCATGTCCCTTTGATGACAAACCATTCCTAATTGTAATATTACCAGATTGCTCTTGTACACTAGAACCAGTTGATATATTCACTGCAAAGGGGAATAATACAACGCCACGCATTGATTAACCTTAATACACTTCTGAAAAGATCAACGCCATACAAAACTTACCAGAGCCAGATCCTCTGTCAGCAACTCCGGTAGTCAATGAAATAGAGCCGGATGGAGTGGAACTTGATTCCATCACGTCGCGGCTTCTAACTGCAATACCTCCGTTCACGGATGATTCACTAGATCCAGACAGCAGATATATGGCCCCTCCAGGTGAGTTGTTACCAAGAGATGATCCTGCTGCAATAATTACATCTCCTCCATCAGAACTAGTCCCAGTCCCAACACTTATTGAAATTGAGCCCGACGCTTCCAGTGCATCTCCGGTCGACAGTACGAGTGATCCAGAATCACCATGAATGGCTTTCCCACTTCCGATGGAGATATCGCCAGTCTTGTGTGATGGACTCGAGGAGATATTGATAGTGCCAGAAGAACCATATTGACTGCTGCCGGAAGATAGAAAAAATGATCCTCCAGACGCAGCCTGGGCATCACCGCCATGGATACGAACTGAACCACCAAATTCGTCTCGATTCTCGCCATGCAAACGGCCTCCAGTGAGAACAACGTCCCCACCCTTGCCACCAGCTGAGTCATAAGAGCTCAGACCAGATCCGGCCTCCATTGCGATGCTACCCCCTACACCAGCTTCTGCCCCCGTCCCATTACCAGCAGCAATGTGTACAAGTCCACCACTAGTGCTTGAACCACCAGCGGCCAATTTTATTGAACCAGGCGTTCCATCAGCAGATGATCCTGTTTGAAGAGCAATGTCACCACCATTTCCACCACGTGATGAGCCCGAGGTAATGGACACGCTTCCAGCGTGCGAGAACCTGGCGGAAGGGGTGTTTATGTACACGGAATTTCCTTCGCCACTCTCTTTTGAAAAATGGGAGGTGATCAAATAGAAGCGAATATTAATGAATGTTGTCACCCAATGTAAAGTCTGGATTCACATCAACGTACCAAGCGTGGCACTGCCTCCTGCACCAGCGTCAGTACTCTGTCCGCCAAGAATGTCGACATTCCCCCCTTGGCCTTGCCTTGATGCTCCTCCTTTAAGAACGACAGTACCGGCCGTTGACGCAGTCGCATTTCCTGTTGATATCACCACTGTAGAGAAATGAACTCGTTGGACGTGGTGGTCTAAGTTTAACATGGCATCACCGAAATGATCAATGTAACACTTACCAGCGCCAGACTTATCCCCTCCACTGGACAACCCCGAGTTAATCAAGATGTCGCCACTGGTAGAACCCAACTTTGCCACATTAGATGCAATAGTAATTTTACCGCTTGTGAAGTCACCTGATCCGGATAATACCTCTACGTCACCACCTTTCGATGCGCTGTCGCCAGCTACAATGTCGATAGAACCTCCAATTGAGCTTGCACCGGTCGCTTGTCCAGCTCCAAGATACAAGCTGCCTCCTACTCCATGCAAGCCCCCTGTCACCATCTCTAGTAGAGGTGAAGAGAATTGAAAATCGGCGCACGGAAGTAACAAGCGATAATGAATAATGATGCATGGAAATTGATTAGTTGCTTACCTCCTGCTGCGTCACCAGCGAAAGCAAACAAATTACCGCCAGAACCTCCGGCATTGTTGGTACCTGAGCCAGCGCGCAGAAGGATTTCAGATGCTGGGGCATTGGGAAGGTCGGTGTTTGCTGCAGATACGATAACATCACCACCAGATTTCACCTCAAACTTTCCTCCATCCAAGACGAGAGAATGAAACCCATTGGAGTTACAGTCAAGGCTATCGCAAGGTCCGGAGACATGCAAAGCTCCTCCTCCGAGGTCAGTGACACCCCGAACGATAAGATTACCATCCACTTCAGCGTTGGCCACAACTGGATAAGGACACATTTCTCCATATTGAATCTTGCCTTGGCAGGGGACAAAGTTTGTGTCCGGGTCGTCCATGCATCGATCGAGCGTTCCACACCATGAACATCCCTCGTGTTGCGTGCATGTGTCACACGATGTATAGCCACAATCATTGAGGTTGGGGCAGGAAGTTGGCACCAATGCCCATTCATGACAAACTGAATCTCTGTCGCCGCTCCCGTGGACATCAACACCTTCCATGCACTTGAATGTAGACAAGCAAAACCGGCAGCCGGGGGTGTCGAGGCATGAGCCACAGCGTGATAATGAGTCCCTGTTCGCACAAGAAAAGTCCAAATGAGAATAACCAATTGGAATTCATTCGGCGAATTGAATACGTGCAAAGAAGAATCGCATGAGAGTTTTTGAGCAGCTTGCAGGATAATGACCCTCGTCACCCAACTAGAACTATTAATACGGGTCCTCGTCACTCACCAATAACTTCCACTTGATCCTATGTTTGAATCCTCGCATTTGGCGACTATCACCCTGTTCCTTCTGAAGCTGCCGTCACCATGGGCGGCGTTGATGACGGAGAGTAACTTTAAAATGAATGAAAGATATTGAATCATTTTCATCGACAACACCATGGAACTGGAACGACTGTGACGGTAGTACTGGTTGGCCAATATCCTGCTATAGTCTCGTTGCCCTCTCTCGACTTTTGTCTGCCCCTTTAGGATGGTAGGCTAGTATTTTTCTAAATTTGATTTGATCTCTCAGCTGCACGAAATGCCGATGCCATCGACATGGAATGGAGAGTACCAATGCCGCCGCCGCCATGGGGCCCAAATTATCAAACTTCAATGCGCGCTCTTCGCACTTGATCTCCGCTCTCCGTCCCGTATTTTTGAAATTTCCGAGAGCGGAGAGCGGAGAGCGGGTCATTTGCAAGTTATCGGCTCTTCGGAACTTCCGGAAGTGGCTCTTGGCTCCTCGTCTATATTGAATGCCACGTGGCGGCACCAATTATCGTATGTGGTAAGTGCCACGTGGTGGCACCAATCATCGTACTAGATGCCAAATGCCAATTGTAATCTATCGTAATCAATGATTGCTGGTTGATACCATCACGTCGATTGGCCACCGCCACTTCATTGCAACATGATCCAAGGCCCGAGCACTAGCGACGACTTGTCGCTTTCTTCGTCTTCTTCCTCCTCTGTTACTAATAGTCTGTGGGTCAACGAGGGCGCAAATGATATGAATTTGCTGGGGGATCATGACGAGGATCTCCCACCGGCGGCAGCAGAGGAGAAAAACAACAACAATGTCAATGTCGATACCAACATTATCATCGGCAAAGATGCTGATGACAACGATGCCAGTAGCATTAGTGAAAGTAGCTTTAATGGGTACGCTGCACTTGCAAATTTGGATGAGGAAGAATGGGAGGATCTACATGATATCCAAACGATTGCAAGACAACATGATGAAAAGTGGTGGAAGCAAAAGTTGTGGTATCAGAGAAAGGAGTGGGATAAATATGAAGATTTGCTCGTCAACAATGCAAATTTCTACGGTCGATTCCGCATGTCAAAGAAGCATTTTGACTACCTCATTGATAACATCATTCGGGACTGCATAACAGTGGACTACATGAAATCAATGAATTCGACGAAAGGGAATACCCCCCTCTCCACTGAAGTTGTCACGGCAATCGGACTTCAGTGTCTGGGACAAGGACACAACAAAGCTGGGCTCGCGGATATATTTGGTTTCTCAGACTCTACAATAGTGCGTGCCAGAAAAATGTTTGTCGATGCTATTGACTTCAACGAAACATGCCCTGAATTACGAGTACGGCTTCCTGATCCAAACAATCTTGACAAGCTGCACGTGCTTGCGGGTAAATGGCAAGAGGTTTCAACGGCTTTTGGTTTACTGAATGGTTTCTTGGGCGCCATTGATGGATGGCTCCCTCGCACGAAGAGACCATCTGGTGTGGATAATCCTGCTGATTATTTTAGCGGGCACTATCAGTGTTATGGTATGAATGTGCAAGCAATGTGTGATCCCGACCTCATATTTCAGTTCTTTGAAGTTGCTGGTCCAGGAAAGGTGAATGATGTACGAGCATTCAGCAGATGTGCTGATTTACTGCAGTGGTTAGAAGATTTACCAGTGCAGTATTTCATCGGGGGCGACAATGCATATCCATTGTCCCAGAGAGTCTTAATTCCTTTTAGTGGAGGGCAAGTATATGACGAGACCAACAGAACGTATAACTTTTATCTTTCGCAGCTTTGCATTCGCATTGAGATGGCATTTGGTCAATTGACACAAAAATGGGAAGTAGTGGCGGATACCATGAAGTATAGCAACAAAACAAATGTACAGCTCATCGTTGTGTGTATGAAACTGCATAACTTTTGTAGCCGAATGAAACAAAAAGATGAATACGATGACGACGACGAAGATGAAAACCAACAACCTGCAAAAAAGAGAAGAAGGGTGACGAGTGGTTTCGCAGGAGGAAACTGTACTCTTTCAGCCATGGGAGTTGATCCAAATAATATCGACAATGATGGCAACATAGTCAGCCCTCCGAGTGGCCATATCAGTACAGCAGCAGCAACGACGACATTGAGGAGGACACAAGGATTCACAACTTGGTGGTGGCATCGAGTTTCTCCACTCTCCTTTTGGACAGTACTCGACGTCAAACAATTGTGCAGAATTTGGCTTCACGAACAAGCAACAGACCAATGCATGACGGAAAGTATGAATATTATTTGTAGTAGTATGGGGACACGAGATGACTGCATATAAATATGGGCAATAATAAATATATATTCTAATATCAATTGATGAAATACTCTCGGTTGCAATCTGTATTTGTATTGTTCCAAACAATAACAACACACTAGTGCCGGTATAAACTCAAACATTCTTGGTGCCGTTCTCATTATTGCATGCAAGGAAACACTTTTCCATATCCTTTTCTGCCGCCTGGTAACACATCTCCCATTTCTTGATCTTCTTATTACTATCAAGTATCTGAATGATGAGATCCTCCTGTGAGAGGGGCTCCATGTCAAAAAGGTCGTCATCGTCGTCGTCATCATCGATCTCAGACTGAGGATTACTTGCGCTGTAGAGCTTCGCTTTTACTGCACGAACCTTCTGGTTCATTACCCGCCGATTATCACCACAATTCTTTTGCAACTCATCCTCCAATCGATGCTTTGATTGCTTCTCCTCTTTTATCTGATTGCTCAGCATGAGGGATGCAGTCATTGCCGTCTGCTTCTCTGAATGCTTCATATCGAGTTCGATCTTCTTCTGCTGAGCATTGTTCTTCGACGCAATCGAAGTCAGTGCTACCTGCATACCACTGGCCTTGCCAACATACTTTCCTCCTTCTTTCTCACCACTCCCACTACCTTTTCCATGCTCTTTCCCACTGCGGCCGGAGTTGTCATTACTCAATTTCCTTGGCTGAGTTGATCGCCTCGCAACATCGCTCGGTAGAAGAGCAACACAGGTTGCAAGAATGTTGTGATGTAGTCTCATGTAGTAATGCATGTAAATCATGTACTTACTGGTGCATTTGGTAATATCGGGGTCAATGGCTTTGAGATCGTCAGCTGAAAGTTCGTCAAACCGACCATGATTTCCAGATTTAGTCCAAGCCTTGATATGTTGTTCGTATTCCTTGGAGAGATTTTTGAACTTTTCGAGCGCATGCTTCCAAGCATTATCGGGAATTCTCTGAAACTTGCTTGGATCAACCTTCTGCGGTATGTCTTTGAATGCATGGAGCCCGTACGATGCATTGGATGCGTCATTGTATTCCACGATCAGAATGGTGAATAGCTCCTGATCGACCTTCTTTTTATTCTCCAAATCATCCTTGGTGAGATTCGACCCCCGATTTGCAACCAATGGTACCATCTTATCCGAAAACAGGACATTGAGAAACCAAGGAAGATTGAATACAATGGAACTTCCCTTCTCATCGACCAAGGTGATGGCGCTAACATCAATGTCCTCGCCATCCGCTAATGCCTTTGCCACCTTGCCTGCTAGTTCACCAACTTTTTGGATGATACAATCGGCTATCTCAGGCTTTATAACGTTGTGACTTGTAATGCCTAGCTTTGTTGCAATTTTCCGTAGCATCGAAACATTGAGGTGGACTGCAAGCACAAACCGACCAGGACCGCCCATATCCATGCCCTTCAGCTTGGTCTTCATACCACTTTGGAGAACATTGTGTTCAAAGGGGCTGATGACAATACGCTGAAATGAGAACTCATCACTTTCAACGAAGCTAAATACCTCCGCATAGCTTGGCCTAAAATACGTTGGCTTTGGCTCCTTTGGCTTCTTTGCCTTCTTCTGCTTCTTCTTCTTGCTGGAAGCAGTAGTAGCAAAAATGTCATCATCCCCGTCCCCATCTGTCACGGCCACTTCTACAACATCTCCTTCATCTTCATCTACTACATCTAAACGGAGCTGGCTATCAATACTGGTGTTGGTGCTCGCTGTGACATTGATTGCAGACGAAGAAGATGGCAATGACATCAGTGCCTCAATTTTGTCGATACAGCAATGGCAGATCTGTAGGCGCGTGTCTCCAAGTCGGTCGGCGTAGTCTGCGAGCTTGGCTTGGCCAAAGGGTGGTAGCATGGATGGCAAGAATGTGGCATCATGCTGTGCGTGCCATTCGTCAAATTCGGCGCCGCAAAAACAGGAACCATGAAAGCCGAGGCCGCACCCCATGCAATGATGGGGAGACCCTGACAGTGGAGTACTCTTCATCCCACATCGGCCGCTGGCGCCGGCGGCACATATCGTCTGCGTGCCATTGACAAAGAGAGCATTGTAGGAGTAGGGAGCTAGACCAGTTTGGTCACATTCCACGGTGGATGTGAGCAGGGAGGAGCTCATGGTATCCATAATGAATGGGCAATGCCGATGCCGATGCGTTCTTGGATGGAATTGAAGAGGGATTGGCGGGAGGGACGATGTCATCGAATTGAAGTGGACACAGATTTTTTGAAGAGCGGACACGAATTCTCCTGCTCGCGGATACAAATCCGGATGCTCTTCGTTTTCGCGCCGGCGCTCTTCGAGATCAAGTGCCGCTCTCGAAGAGCAAAAGCTTTCCAAAGAGCGCGAATTTCAATTGACCAATATTTGGATTGGAACACCTCCGACGATGAGCACTATCCCCATTTTGTGCAGCAACCGTATTGTTGGACATTACTTTCTCCCGTTTATGGTAGGGATGACAAGTGTTGCCAATTTCAATGGTAGTTGACATCTTCGGCTTGCGTAACTTTCGTGTAAGGCTCATGGTGGAGAGACGATAGGTCGTTGAGATCCTCTTGGATCGTTCGGGACGATGTCGGGTGTCGAGTTGTTGCTGTAAGTTGTTGTTATTGTAGTCGTTCTTAATGTTATTGTCAACATCATTGCTGCCCGATGGAACCAGCTGCATTGATGACAAGCTAGCATGGGAATGGCCATTCTCGGTGCTCATGGTTGATCTCAATAATGATACTCCTCTCTCTCTCACTCTCGATAGAGAGGGGTAGATGCAATTTTGATAGTGCATGAGTGTGAAGTGGTAAAAGGTCAACCTGCTCCATCCCTTGCGACGATGATGCCCTTCGGACAGAATCATATAAAGATTGAAGTTAGAAGGGGGAAGACGGCTGTCGCATTGATTCCAAATGATCAACAGATCCTTGCGGTACCTGTATCTTGAGTAAGCGATGATTTCTACAA
>JALLBK010000378.1:0-22302 GCA_036940085.1 Discostella pseudostelligera | reverse complement strand
ATCAACTATTATTAAGTATTATTTGATCACGATATGAAACGGGCGGTCCATCTGATGCATCATCGAGATCTTCCTCGTGTGATGATATTGGAGAATGTTTTGCAGTGGCTGCCTTTGATGTCCCACGGGAAACAAGGTTCAAGGCCAAAATGAGAAGAAGGAAGGAGCATCCAATCGAGATAGCGATCACTGATGTTGTGGAAGCGCCTCGTGATTCAATCATATTATTGGCCAATGACGCCGACAACGTCAACGATTCCGGATCAGGACCAATGTATGAAGTCGCCGTGAGATTTGGAATCGACTCATTCAACTTGTTTTCATCAAGGGCGTTGGCAAGGGCAAGTAGTATGGTGCGATGAACTTCCGATACAGATGCACTGGTAGAAGTTACCAGCAGTTTCGTATTCAAGATCGCACAGCTCTTTGCTTGAGATGACATAATCAGGTCGCAATCGGCTATTTTGGGAGCACGGAAGTTCAAGATTTGAGGTTCGAGAGATGAGGCAAATATGATTGCACACGCATAGAAGCAAACCAATCTTGAAGACTCACATATGGACGTGATTTCTCCATACTCAGGGTAGCGAATTCTAACCGCACCCGAATCTCTGATCCCTCCATCCAAGCGCTTACTCCGTTGCGATATGTGGGCATCGCTCTGGCTTGCACAAATCAACACAGTCGATGCGACAATGTTCAGTATCAGGCTTTCCATATCATCGGTGTACTCGTAAACATCGTCGGATGAAGACTCGATACCATACATGAACGAGAGTTCAAACTCCTTCAGACTCTCAGTGGGCATGTTAGTGTTGCACTTCCGCTCGTTCTTCCCACGGTTAACATTTCGCAAGTCAATAAATATATCATCAGTCATGGGTTCTGTTGAATTCAGTGAACTTGTTGAGGGTGGTGGTGCAGTACCGGCACTATCAATGAAAATATCGTCTGTACTTGGACTCGCTGATGACACATAACTCGCCGAGGGTGTGGGCGAAGCCTCAGTATTATTTTCAGACGGACTTCGTGATGAAGGCACTGTTGAAATTGGTATGTTAACAACACTTGGCTTTTGAGATGATGGACCAGGGCTAGCGCCTTGAAGGACTGTAGAAGCATTACTTCCAGTACGATACGAAGGCCCTGACGACAGATTTGGCCCAGCACTACCAATGACACCAGTCGGCCTGGGAGTTATTGTCGGACGTATACTTCCCACAGGCAACTGACTAAATGGCGAAATCGTCGCCGGGCTTCCGCTGTTTGTTGGCAGTATATTTGATATTGAAGGCCCTTCACTTCCTCCCATTCCACTTGATGGCCCTGCGCTATCATTTGTTGGACCTACACTGCCTATTGACGACGGTGATGATGAGGGTAATGAAGATGCACTTGGTAATTTTGTCGATGGCATCTGTGATAAACCTTGTACACTCGGAATTAATGTTGCTGGCTGACCAGGTGAAGGTGGCACTGAGTATAATGCCGGAGGACTCGAGGCAATTGATGGCATTGATGAAGTACTTGCTGGAGGAACCGTTGTGCCCCCAGCTGAGTTGGTTGGAAAGTACGTTGGAGAACCGGTGTCTTTGATGTCAGCAAGACGACTTGCACAATACACATCTGCGAACACTGCACCTCCATCAACTTCTACACCATTAAATTGAGGGTTCTTCAAATAGTTGTCAATGTAATTTGTCCTGAATGCTACTGCCGAGAAGGGAAAGAAAACGACAGCATTCGAATCCAATTGGTAAATGTCGGGGGTTCGGTATGATAATTCTAGTGAGAAGATGATTTTGAGAGAGCTTGTACCCACACATGGTTCAGTGACTTGAGTAGATGTTTGCAGTACACGGTTGTTGATGTTGTTGATGTTGCTGATGTTGCTTCTGCTGTGCCACCGATTGTCGTCGTAGGCCACTGCAAACTCAGGAAGGTCATCCTCATCATCTTTGTTGATAGGTGTCATCCTCGCTCCATTCAACACCCCGCCACCATCTTCATATTCCTGGCTTGCAATCGTTACGATGGCAGTAACGTTTGCAACCTCACCTTGAATAGCTCCCAAAATGCCATTTGTTCCATAACTATTGTAGAATTCTTCGATGTACGTTGCAGTGCGTAGCTGGTAATACTGTTGGCTTGAGTCTAATAAAGTATTCGGCAGGCCAAAAAGTGACATTTGAAGGTCTTGTCTGGTGTCAATTGTAAGTTCAAGTGTTGGTGAGAGTGTCCCATTAATAAACGGTGACGTTGGTTCATTAGATTCAACAGGCTCTGAACTCGTTATTGGTGAATAACTTGGTGTTAGCGTCGTACCGTTCTTAGTTGTCGGATTTGACGAGGTTTCAGTCTGACCAGTAGGATTAATTGATGGTTGAAATGAAGGATTCGGAGATGAAGCTTGCAGAGTAGGCAAGAGTGACTTCATATTCGATGGAATCATTGATGGCGATACTGATGGTAAGGTTGAGGGAATGGATGTGATAACACTGGGCCTTGCAGTCGGCATTATTGACGGTAAAGTCGAAGGCTGGGATGATAATGTATTTGTTGGTGTGGCAGATGGTGACTCCATTGGCGAAAGTGTGGGCACGACAGTTATTGTTGGTGATAATGAGAGCAATATGGTTGGAGGGACTGTCGGCGTCAGTAGAGGATCAAAAGAAGTTGGACCAATGGTGGTGGCGGACAATGATTTGTCGGATTTGCTTTTGCCAGACTTCGAAAACGATGATGGTTTGTCAATCTTGCCAGATTTTGCACTTGAGCTATCAAGAATCCACGATTGTCGTATGGCGCCTCTGCTGTATTGCTTATATGGAAGTGGTCTTTCTCGAAGTGGCGGCTTTCGGAGTTTCCTCGTGCTCGGATCAACCATGTATTGTTGAGCAGAGACAAATGCAACCATATTGTCAACTACATATGCAGATACGAAGTAGGCCAAGCCTAAACATTTGCGGATTCTACCTCCACGTTGTCTTGACCATCCTGGGGTAAGATATCCTAAACTGTTGACTTGTTCGTTGGGAGCAGCGATGGAAGTATGCTGCGTTTTAATCACTCCAACAACATCCATCTTTTCTCAGTGGGCACCCAAGACGTTTTAATCTCTACTGAAGAAGCTAGCCTCATGAAGCTCAAGCAATAATCCTTCGTCGTCGTCGTCGTCGTCGTCGTCGTCGTCGTCGTCGTCGTCGTCGTCGTCGTCCCTCCTGCTTTTTCATTTGGGAGGATGCCATGGATGCATGCAATGCCATGGCATGGATGGCATGGCATTGGCATGCATGGGAGCTGGTTGGCTCCTTGCACTTAACCGACGCAGTGTATTCGATTCCTATGTAAACCTTCCGATGACAAATTTTGCATGTCCTCTCGACTAAGGAATTCAATAATATCTTTTCGCCTGGGAGAAAGTTTCTATATTCAAATTTCACCTGCAGAGGATTCAGTACATCATCGCCAGATGACAGATGATCTTCTTTGTATTGTGCACTCAGTGAAAAATCACATCAACCCTTCTCGTGACAAGATGAAAAGTCCTGTAGAACGGAAAGAAAAGGAAACAAAATGCACCACTCTTGCCTCGGACCATGGTCCCTAACCGATTCTAGAGTTTCCACGATAAGAATGCCAGCCAGCGGCGCCCGCCATGGCCGCCATTTTGCATTTTGCAGCCACCTTCCCGTCTTTAATCTTTATTCTTTAATCTTTATTGTCTCTGCCTCTCAAATAATAATAATATTAACTCTTCCGCATCAAAAGTCCTATAAATAATGATGAGCCGCAACAGCAACAGTTGTATTTCAAACTTCAACTACCATCAGCAATACCAAGAAGAAGTACCTTCGCAATGCATCCAGAAATTATCGCACCATGATCTTGTGCAGGGAAGTATTACCGTTGAAATATCGACATCTCCCAAGCGCAAGCGCGACGATATCGTCGGTGAAATCTCCTGGAAGAAACAGCAAGAAGACGACGATGCCGACTCTATGTGTCCCGTACAGAAGCGTTCTGCATCATCCACGCGGCCAAATTCAATGTACTGCATGTCGTCGTATGATATGGAGTCGAGAGACGGACCTGCCGATGACATATCACTCGATGACGAGACGGCACGCCTAGTATCCAATTGTCGCATCTCCGTATTTCGCCAGGAAATCCTAAGAAATTCTTCTTCCGCTACAGCACTGGCCCGATCTCCACCTGCTATCTTTGCGGAAGACGACGACGAGGAGGTAGAAAATGGCTATTCAGATTTTCCATCTATTGGACGTGCTCGGACAATTACTGATTCAGATGACTCAATTTTCTTAACGAGGTGTTATGCTGATCCGCCTGATATGGATGAGACATCGAGGTCTGATTTTCACGACGTAGAAGAGTTGACAGAAGAATGTATCAAAACAGACTACATCGATTACTCAGCTCATATGTCCATAATGCTTAATCGTCATGAATGGAAGGAAGAATCGGATGAAATGCGAGAATTCCCAGAAAGTATTCGGAAATCCACTTCATTTGGAGAAAGATCTCAATCGAGTCTAATGTGGAAACACATCTCGACAATCGACAACGATTCAAATTGTCTGGCTTTCTGATTGAACTCAATTTGGAGCAGCATGGCATGCGGCATAGTCACACGTTCCAGGTGACGATGAGTCTAATGAGTGAAAGATTAGTACATATAACAGTTGATGTTGCTAATAACTTGGAGTGTTGTGCACGTAGAACTGATCATTATGCTCCTTCACCTCATCACCATTTCCTACATATCTGTTGACTGTTGAGTAAGGGGTGCCCATTCCACTTGAAGAAAGTTTGTTCTGCATCGAAGATGAACTTTATTCCACCTTCACCGACAGTCTCCGACCGACCCAGCCCTCTCGGCTCTCAATCGATAATCGATGCATTCGATTATGCTAATGCTAAGCCACACAATCATCATCGAACATCGCCACATCGTTCTTCCCGCCATTTTCGCCACATATCGCCAAACGTGCATGTACGGACGTACGAATGGTAGTTATCGTACGTAGCCCGTTCTCCGTTCTCCCTTTCCGTCGTTTTGGCCGAATCTTCTTCCTCCATCCGCCGACAAAAACAACGAACAGCCACCACACTCCTCCAACAACAACAACCACGATGAACGATGATAAAAAATAATGAGATGACGATAGGAAGAGGAGATTCACACAATTGCTGCCGCGAAGGAACACATCATCGATGGCGAACCTATGCAATGGAAATATTCTGATGTTCCTGTTCAACGTAGGAGTATTCCCGACGACAGCGACAGGGAGAAGTCGACTTGGGTGGTAGATACCATAGAATAATCTGCGACGGCCTCGTTACTCGTTACGGTTACGCGCGACAATCGACAAAAAATCTCCCATTAGCCGACGACGACATCATCAGAACCATCGACGTCAAAACTCGTATTCACTTGCATAGTCAGTAGCGACAGGTGTGCATCAAGTGTAGGTAGGTGAGGGTTTGCATAAAATACATGCTTGATCGTAACACTCACAACTCACCATCCTAGTACCTCATTATTTCAACGAGATAGAATATCTACATCATCGGAGAATAATTCATAATGCAACTCCACGAATGCCTCCTGCTTGCTGCCCATCCTCCTACCGAGGATGAGCGAGGCTCGATGCTGAATCCCAATAACAACAACTCTCCCGAGGATGAATTGCGCGGATATCCAGAACAATTGTTCACCAATGCGTCGACAACAACATCAACGCAACTGCCGTCACTACCACCCAAATATACACAAGGATCAGTCCTTTCCATGTTGAAATGTATCGTTCACGAATGGGGTACGAATTCACGGACCAACTTTTACATCCCCCCCGAACATTATGCAGGATATACCTATCTTTGCGATGAGTGCCAACCGTCGGGGTGGGGGTTATGGACGTCGTCTTCCGCTCGGAATACAGCTCATTGCAACACGCGCTCCAACTGCCATGGTCATCATCCTTCCGCATTTGTTCATGCAGAACAGCTACACAATTTACATCCACATCATCATGACAATAGTTGGTACTACAGCATGATGATGATGCGTGCGAATGCAACAACAACTGCAACTCAATTGCTCCACAAAGCATCGATGACGCCTTCCGTGCCGCACTCGCCCATAGCTATGACCAGTCTGGCAAATAACGATTCTTTTCACCACGTCGGGGTGTACTTCTACCACCAAATCAGAACAGTACCAACAACTACTACTGCACCGCAGAGTGCCAGCAATCTCCACATCGACGTCTCGTCACTTATGACAACGCCATACATTCATCCTAGCTTGGATCTGCCCGTCCCTCCGCTCCATTTGCCATGGTACTTTGGAACACTGTGTTGGAGCTTTGCATTGGCTGGTGTATTGATGCTGCGCTTGCCTCAGAAATGGACGTTGCATGGCGGAAGCAGAAGGTGCATGCAACGGAAACAACACCAACATGGCAACCACGGACAGTTGGTGGAGTCTTCCAGGCATTGGTTCCCATATCGTGCATTTGCGTGGGTGTTGATTCTATGGCAGGTAAGTAGTGGCTTCGTCAACTCGTTATGCAGAATATCAGTATATTTTTCCTGATCACCACCATTGTTTCATTCGATGCAACATTATTTGTAGAGTCCATGCTCCTTCCTTGCGGATTATGTCCACATGACCAACGTCTCCGCATGGCACGTCATCGATCGCTTCACGGCATGCACCATGATGTCATTGGAACTTGTCAAACTCATTACCATGCGTCCATATACCCGTCCAGCCATTTACATTCTCTACCTCATGAGTTGCGGCATTGCCATGTATTGCTTCCTGAAAGGCCAAAAGTCGTTGCAAATGTTGAGTGAAGATGGGTTTGTATTCTGGCACAGTGGTTGGCATTGCTATCCGATCATAGCTAGCATTGTGTATTTAGTAGAGCATGCTTTGAATCAACGATGGGGCGAATATTACAAGTTCGGATGCGACGACGCCGGTGCGGATCATAGTGGACACGTCAACCATCAAGAGAGATGCACTGATGCAATGAAAGAAAGTGCCACCAGTGAACCAATCAAGGTCAATAGAGAACAGTATCATCATGGAGACAGCATTGTATCATCCGGAACCGATGGAAACAGTACTTCGGCGCCCCCTACCTCACGGCGTTCGCGTCGAATAGCAGGATTGAAGCCCGCTAAATATTGTTGTCTGTAAATAAACATTCATAGAAGAAAACTGCTGCCTCCACAAGAGAATCGGGCAGATACCAGATACATCATGTACATATCTCTAGAGTCTCTATTTGTTAATCAAATTTCTACTACATTTACCAGCAATGGACATGTTCCACTCTTCACAGTTCAATCGGAATCGCATCAATCGCTAGAGCCTACCTACTTCGATTCAAGATCGAGCTCGACTTGAGCTTGACGCCTTTTATTACATGCAAACTTGCGGTTGGTGTACGACTCTATCCATTCTATCGATGTGTATCACTGGCTTAGAATACACGGAAACAGAGTTGTTTTCAGTGCGATTCGTCTGGTGATATTTCCTCTCCTTCTTACTGCGTGAACTACTCTTCTTCTTTTGAATAACAATCAGTTGATCTTGCGTCGAAGCCGCTACTACTTCTTCATTCGATGACAATGATTCTGGTTTGGTGCTCCAGGTAACTCGAGAACGACCTTCTTTGGAATTTCGTGACAAAGAACGACGTCCGTGCCCATGATGACGGTGATGCCGTTCATCGCCTCCTCTCATCTCCTCCTTCTCCTCGCCGCCACTGCTTCTCTCCTTTCGTCGTGGTTGGGATAGGCTACGAGTTCTGCGCGTACTTTTTGATCTCGACGAATGCTTCTTGTCTACATAACCAGTACGGTCTGACCTATCTATGTGTCCATGATAGCTCTTATCCGTGGCACCTCTGGAAAACGATCTTTTTGCGATGAGGCTGGCTGCTTCCTTCGCGGCACGTCGATCGAGTTTCCCGGCCCCCTTCTCTTTCATGTCGGCGGTGGACGCACGGCTTTTTGACATCGATGCATCGTAACGAGAGGATGAAGATGCGGCGAGGATCTGCTGCAGTATTGCGTCGCTCTGCTCCGAGCTTCTGCCTCGCGAGTCTGCTTGTTGACGACGATCCGCGATTCCACTGCTATTATGCTTATTGCTTGATGGGTTGACTACGCTTACTCCGGGCATACGCCTACTAGCACCCACCGGGGCACGAGCACCACACTTGGAGCAGATCTTACGCCGAACGATCCATCTTGTCTTATTGTCGACGAGCTCACAGAGTTGTACAGCGGGATGGTGCTTGCAGGCTCCGGTCTCTGGATTGATCGTCGATAGAAGGCGGGTGGAGAGAGAGGACGGTAGTGNGCAGGCTCCGGTCTCTGGATTGATCGTCGATAGAAGGCGGGTGGAGAGAGAGGACGGTAGTGGCGGAAACATGGTGGGTGATGACAATTGGTATGAATTGTAACGCTTCCGATGAAACCTCTTACACCCTAGCAGAGGAGGCGATTTTATCATGGTCGATGTCTCTGGAGACAGTGAAGATGCCGCCGGTGGTGCGAGGGTCGGTGCAATTGATCACGAGTTTTGGGGATTCGCATAGGGACTCTTTCTGGGGAATCAGGCCATAGTAAAGATTTAGTACCTGCGTTACTTTTTTTCAGCCCCTCAAGGCATGCCAAAATGACTTGTTCAAGTTGAGGCTCGATGAAAGATACTTATCGAATGGTTTCTTTTTACCCTTTATTGTCCCTTCTACCGGAGTTATACGTTCCTCAGGTACGATAGAGTCCCATACGAATTCCTCCGCTGACGAAGCTGTACAAATTACAATTCTTCTCAGACGAGCCCCTTTATATCAGCAGATATCAGCCCGAACCCCTTTTTCAATTCATCCCCACTCGGGAAGCAATGAATAACCCTAACCCTAAAATGCAAGCACTCATGAGCGAGGTCGACGGGGCCGGTCATGATGTACCATACGCACAATGCATACCTTTCAGTTTTAGTGGGAACCAGCACCTATGGTATCTACTTACCTGAGCTTACCTGCACCTTCAATCCGCAAAATCATCTACTCCTACTCTAGAGGAGTAGACAATGATTAAAGCCATAATCATTACCCACCATGCTTCCGCCACTACCGTCCTCTCTCTCCACCCGCCTTCTATCGACGATCAACCCAGAGACTGGAGCCTGCAAGCATCATCCCGCCGTACAACTCTGTGAGCTTGCCGACAATGAGACAAGATGGATCGTCCGGCGCAAGATCTGCTCAAAGTGTGGTGCTCGTGCGCCGGTGGGTGTTAGTAGGCGCATGCCAGGTGTAAGCGTAGTCAACCCATCGAGCAACAAGGATCACAGTCGTAGTAGAGCTTCGAATCAGAGTCCTCAGCCACGACCATCATCATCATTGTCGCGCGGCAGGTCTCGATCGGCATCATCGACGGATCGTCATCGAGAGAGATCGGCATCAAGCTCTAGATCGAAGAGCGTACAAGATCTCACCACTAGCAAGAGTGATGGTGGCAGCGAGAGACGACGCACTACCTCTACATCACGCAGTCTTCGCGAGCGGAAGACTACCGGCAACGATACGGCCGACCACGATCATCACCATCGACGATCTCGCAGCGCGTCGTCGACGTCGAAACAGCGCATGTTGATTGAGGCCGCTCTGTCATCTGCCAAGGCCGAAGCGGATACTGCACGTGGCTTATATGGCGGCGAGACGCATCGTCATCCTTCATCGAACGACGCCTCGGCTGTTGCTCCATCGGCAATCGTCGGAACACCAACCTTTCACTCTCGAGCCCTAGAATTTACATCCAAGGTATTGACCACCACGGCACCAGAAACAACAAACTCTCCGGGCAATAACGATCTCACTTCTCCACTGACGGCTGAGCAAGGGATTCGAGAAGTTGACAAGTTTGATGAATCCGATCCGTTCATTATCATACCCGTCATTAATCCTGATGACAATAGAATGCCACCACCTCCACCACCACGCTCACCAGAGGAGATGGAGCGCCATATGCAGCGGCTCAAGTTGAGACAGGCCAGCCTCCGGAAGGAATACCAAGAGAGAAGAGCGAAGATGGCTGCTGTTGCACGTACTAGCAGCAGCAGGAGGGATAAAGTTGTTGCAGCTGTACCCGCCGACCCACCCGCGGCCGCAGATTCCACCAATAGTCGATCAAATTCGACTACCCGAGAACGAAAGTTGTCCAAGCAGGATGCAAATAGAGATGTGAACTATCAGCGTCGGTCAGTGTCAGGATCCTCGGAGCCTGCCAGAACTAAAGTTTCACCACCAAGGTCTCGCCAAGCAACCACCCGTGGACGAGATCGCCACAGCAAGGATGAATTCAAGTCCAAGCCAGCGTCGACTTCACTCGTTCTTTCCGCTACTACGCGATCCAGATCTGCGAATCATCGTGATTCATCTCGTGAAAAGACAATATCCACCGCTGGTAAGGAGTTGGCCAAGCACCGGACTCGAAGCATCGAGAAGACTCCTCGGAGGTCGAATGCTACTGAGCACGGCCATCGTAGATCGTCGACTCATGAGAAGAATCGCTCGTCAAGGTCCATGAGCATTGAGCACAGTAGTCGTAGCCTCTCGAGAACCAGACAGGTAGTGTTGCACAGTGGTGATGAGGGACATCGAAGTGAGGAGCATTCGCATTCAAACAGAAGTCGGTCATACTCGATGAAGAGTTCCAAGGGAGGTCGTTCCACGTTTACCAACAGTACCAAACCAGAATCAGTCTCGTCAAATTCACATCAATCCAAGTCTACCATCAAGATCGTCCTCTCAAGGTCCGCATCGAATGATCTCGAACCAAAAGAGGATAGTCAACCAGTTGTCTTTCAAAGGATGGAGCGTGCTCATCGAAAGGGAGGAAAACGTCATTATAACAGGCATGACGACTATGACTCCATTTCGTACTATTCACAACCTATGGCACACATCCAGTGCTCCTCGGATGAACAGAGTCATGCATCGAGCATATCTGAAAGTTTGTTCACGAACGAGTTTGATGTGAAAGATCGATCACTTCTATTGTCTATTACCAAGGGTGGTGCGAAGCAGCTTGTTACGAGGAGTAAAAGTGCATTGGGAGGAGTAAGGTCGTTGAACAATGCACGACGAAAGTTTCAGAGTGCTTTGTTAGTGTAAATTAACTGTTCAGTGTAGTAACATGTGTTTGTCAGCGTGAATGACACTTGCCTCATCCACCTCGCCTATTTCCCAAGTAATGTACGATAGATCTTCTATTCAAAAAATGAGATAACGATTACTCTTGATATTGCTGTCGACAGTGGCGAATGTTATGGTGCCGATAGATGGGATATCATGGAGCTAGAAAAAGCGTGATATCTTCAGAGTTCAGAATAGAGAGAGAGAATATCGAATACTATCGTCTATCATCAAGCGATTATGATGTCCTGTGTGGTGAGACCAAGTACTATCCAATAACTCAATGCCGTCGTTGGTTCGAACGTACGTTGAATGCTAATTCAAACTAAGTACTTAGGCTATGACCTTTCCTAATGAACCGCAATTCAAAGCCTTATGGAAAGGGTCTATTATATTTGTCCTCAGATAACGAAGCATATCTGCAGACCGTAACGCTTGCCTGTATTGCATAGTCTCAGCGGTAGTAGTGGATAAGATCTTGGTGGAGAAAGGTAGTGCGGGATTACGTCTCTTGGTCGAGATTTCTTCCAACATAACAATCATTTCAAGAGTATTAAGTCATTGAAAAATGGCCTCAAAGCAATGAAGAGATACAATTTAAAGCTCTCCAACAATGGGAACAGAGCCTCCGAGTTGCTCATGCACCATCAAGCCAAGAATTCCCATCATAGCGGCACGTCCCTGGTTGAGCTCAACGGCGCGCTTCTGGTTCTTCCACTCCTCACTCTGCTTGGCCCATCCAAAGTCGAAGCCATTGCGGAAATCTCCCCTGAATTCTGACTCGCCAGTGACATCGGTCATGACACGGATTTCAAGGAAGGCAATGAAGGCCAAAATCTGGAGGAGGCCGGCAGTGGAGATGGCATCGGGGCCGTTGATGGCGGCAAGACCGTTGGGGAAGCTAGCGAAGGAGTGGCCATGGTAATCAATATCTCCGGGAAGGTGGTAGCCAGCACGGGTGACAATCTGTCCCAAGAAGGCAAGCTGGGAGATGCGGCCGTGCTTGAGCTCGACATATCGAAGACGATCGAAGGTCTCTTGGTCGGCGCGGTCAAGGAAGCCAAGAGGATCGTAGAAGCCAAGAGGAGGCTGGGCACCAAGCTCGCTCTCGAAGGCGTTGAGGGCGGTGGTGGCCTTGCCGGTTTGGGCGGGGGCAAAGGCGGCAGCAGAGGCGATGGCGGCGGCGAAGATGACGGACTTCATGGTTGCAGGGTAGGAGTATGAGACTAAGATTGTGAGTGGTCGAGCGAACATACAGTGCGTGTTGCATTTTTGTTGGATCGCCGAGTGCTGGAGGAAGTTGAAGCAGGATCTTTCCATAGGAATAAGTAAAAAGTAATTATTAATGATCAGTCGGAAATAATTGTAAAATTTTATGAAATTTTAATTATTTAGTATTCAAAATCATAAATTTCATTACATCTAACGATCATTCTGCTCTCCGGTCGATCGAGACCACACCTTCACATCTTCTTTTCTCTCCATCGTCATCGGTGCAATAGATCTCATATTATTTATGCCCAAAACATCCCTCAACATGATGAAGATTGCTGCCATCGCTGCTCTTGCCGGCTCTGCTGCCGCCTTTGCCCCCGCCCAAACCGGCAAGGCCACCACCGCCCTCAACGCCTTCGAGAGCGAGCTTGGTGCCCAGCCTCCTCTCGGCTTCTACGATCCATTCGGCATGCTCGACAATGCCGACCAGGAGCGCTTCGACCGCCTCCGATACGTCGAGATCAAGCACGGACGTATCTCCCAGCTTGCCTTCTTGGGCCAGATCACCACCCGTGCTGGCTACCACCTTCCAGGAGCTATTGATGGAGCTGGTGATTCCTTCGACTCCTTCCCCAATGGCTTCGCCGCCATCGGTGGCCCCGACTCCATCCCCGGAGCCGGAACTGGACAGATCCTTCTCTTCATTGGCTTGCTTGAGCTCTTCGTCATGAAGGACTCTGCCAACGGTGCCGCGCCAGGAGATTTCGTTGGTGACTTCCGTAACGGATTCATCGACTTCGGATGGGACAACTTCGATGAGGCTACCAAGCTTAAGAAGCGTGCTGTTGAGTTGAATAACGGACGTGCTGCCATGATGGGCATTCTTGGCTTGATGGTGCATGAGCAACTTGGAGGCTCTCTTCCCATTGTTGGAGAGCTCTAAATTTCTTGTTTCAGTCGCGATCTAATAAACTCACTCACTCTAGATCTGGCAGTTGTCGACGAGATAGCAATGAAATAGAGCAACCATGGAGTCATCTGCCGGCTAAAAGACCCCCAAGTAGCACGGATGCACACGAGCAACTTCGAGGCCTTCATTCGATCTCTCGCACATACGAGGAATGAAGATTAAGGGATGCGATATGGGGAAGAAATAATAACAATTTCTCTCGTAGCATTCCTAAAATAACCATTTCATTACACATGAACATCATCTTTATATCTTCTATCCACTCTTTTTCTGCATGAATTCACCATATTGAAATGAAGACTGACTGCCAGAGTTATTACACGACGGCATTGACGTTCCGAAAGCAGGATGGATGGTGTCGTATCTAGTGTATGGTAGCCGTCTGCCGCCATGGTTTTATGGTCATCCATATCCGATAGCCGATTATCCTTCGATCTTCGAGCGACGTCCAGAGTCGAGAGTGACCACATCGGTCTGTCCGCCTCACCTTCTGCTCTTGTTGAGGCAAATCTTTGGCTCCTCGCGTACGTGGTCTACGTGCGAACTACTATGACTGCCTGCATGCATTCCTACGCATTCCATGCATCTCCACCTCTCACATTCACATTTCCACTCTCCAACCCCAACAATTCAACCATGAAGTCCGTCATCTTCGCCGCCGCCATTGCCTCCGCTGCCGCTTTCGCCCCCGCCCAAATCGGCAAGGCCACCACCTCCCTCAACGCATTCGAGGGTGAGCTTGGCGCCCAGCCCCCGATCGGCTTCTTCGACCCCCTCGGCTTGCTCGATGGCGCCGACCAGGAGCGATTCGACCGCCTCCGTTACGTTGAGGTCAAGCACGGCCGTATCGCACAGCTTGCTTTCTTGGGTAACATCGTCACACGCTCTGGTGCTCACTTCGGCGGAGATATTGATTACCACGGCCACGCCTTCGACTCCTACCCCAACGGTCTTGCCGCCATCTTCGGACCTGATGCCATCCCCACCAAGGGCTTCGTTCAGATCTTCTCTTTCATCGGTTTGCTCGAAATTGCCGTCATGAAGGATATGCCAGGATTCGGAAACGAGTTCCCCGGAGATCTTCGTAACGGAACCTTCAAGAGTGCTTGGGACAAGTTCGACGAGGAGACCAAGCTTAAGAAGCGTGCTATTGAGTTGAACAACGGACGTGCTGCTATGATGGGAATTCTTGGACTTATGGTGCATGAGAAGCTTGGAGGCTCTCTTCCTATTGTTGGAGAGATGTAAATGTATCCTCTTTCGATTGAGATCCTTGGAATATACCATATGATGTCTCGATATTATGTGGTGTCGGTGACGTCCACTGGGGTGTGCATGATGCATGTTCCATTCTGAAGGGCTTCATGAACAGCTGACCCAACAAAGCCACTTGACAGGCTCGGGCCAACTTGTGAATACACTCAATGAGTCTCTCGACCCAGGAAGTTGAATAACTAGAATTAATCTTATATAAGATCATCATGTAAACTTCACTTTTATTTCTACACACGACGTCGTAAAGATGTATCATCTCTGACAACCGCAGTGATTGTGAATAAACAATGATCAACGTGTCGGAGAATGAAAGATATCGAATTCAATTGCACAAAGATTTCAAACAACATAGAACTAGAGTGACACCTGTCGACTCAAACCAGACCATTGCGAGCTCTAGGCTCTAGCCGAGTAGATAGAATCCTGTGAGCAACATTCCCAACTTGGCAGCTACTGAAAAGCTTGGACCAACTTCAGCAAAGTTACTTGAGGGGCTATCGGCGCTCTCAGATTCAGAAACCATGCTATTTTTGACGCAGCTGCGAGCCGATCGAGGTGGCTCCTCAATTTGATCTGGCGAAACAATAAAGTTGAAACCCATACCCATGATCACATGGGCAGGTTGGGTGCAGTGGAAAAGCCACGCACCGGGATTGTTTGCTTTGAACTGACAAGTTGATAGAGGAAAAAGGTGACCATGATGTAGTGCAATGAGTGACGAGTCATGATGACAATCCAATGCTCAGCAGTTGAACAACTTACTCGAATTGCCGTCCAGCCATAGGGCAGCACCGTTACCGTATCTCTGCGCACTGGATTCTCAAGATTGTACGATGCCGGGTCAGTTTCCTCGTCATATGTACCAAATCCGGATCCTACAACATAAAAGCTATGCCCATGCAAATGCCAACTGTGCATCTCTGCCACCTCATTCAACGCCAGGACATTTTGCAACACTACTTCCACAACTTCACCTTCCGTCAATGCAATGTAAGACGGTCCACGATCTCCATTGTATTCACCTACCGAATCTTGCAAAGGCTCAGAATAATTCCAAGTTGTTGGAGGTTTCTCGGGAACAACAATAGTACCAGGAAGTTCCGTATCCGGCCATGATGCTGCACCATCCGCTGTAACTGCATCATATGCAGTTGTGACGATTGGTTCGCTTGGCATGGTCATGGTAACATTGTTCGAGGTCCAGCGGAGCAGACCTGTGATATTGTCTTTGGCTTGTGTTCCAACGACAACAATCCTTCGAATAGAATCTTCAGTGACATTGAGGATGTTGGCATCACCGAACGAACCTGGATTCTTGGTGAATAGGTTGCTTTCAAGGTCGACAGTTGGTTGAGTATCATTCCACTCAGGGTGCGTCGGCAAATCTCCATCGAAAGTCAGATTGCCCTCGGATGCACCACTGTATCGAAAGTTAATGTATCCAGTAGGAGCCTCAGATCTGTAACGCACCGACGTCGTTGCCCAATAATTCCCAGTCTCTTGATCGGCTGTGACTAGCACAGAGTAACGTTGTCCGGGCATAATGTCAAGGTACTCAACCTCGAAAGGCACAACAATCGTTCCTTCCACCTCGACGACTGTCATTTTGTGTCCCTGGATTGCAAAATTCACTCCAATCAACTCTGCTCCTCCAATGATGCGTAGGCGGTACGTCTTTCCGGCGTCGACATCAATGTTCTTGATGTAATTATCGATGGAGCAGTTCAGGTCACAAGATAGTCCCTCCGCGGTGGCGTTCTCTAAACATGGAGTGTAGATGCCGCCGCCATTGATGAGAAACGTTTGTGCATTGCCTATCCAGATGAAAGGGTTGCTGTCGAGACCTAGAGAGAAGAATATGCATTATATTGATAAGAATTTAATCTCTGTGCAACAAAGCCGACAAAGGAAAGAACTCACCAGTACGACGAGTCTGTCCATCAAGATGGTACCAATCTTGCAAGAACACAACCTCGTCGCCATCATACATTTCTTTGAGCTGTTTCTCATCCTCATTTTCCGGATCAGATATGATGATTGGACCTTGGAAGCCATCACCCCGTTCCATGCTTAAATCTAAAATCATAAAATGATAAAGGTGTCATGTAACATGTAATGATGAAGTTGATGTCTGATGTGAGACGAACTGTTCAGAAAGGAGGAGGCAAGAAATATTACTCATTACTCACGTCCATGCCAGTAGTGCGTTCCACTATCACTAACAGTAAACTCATACACCTGTGTTTGCAACGGTCCCGAGGCACATTGCGTCACCGACGCAGCTCCATCGGCATACGGTTGTCCTTGCATGGTCAATCCGTGAAAGTGCAATGCCAGACCATCAGTGGGACTCTCGTTAATCATGGTCACTTTGACCACATCTCCCACAGATGCATAGAGGGGTGGTCCTGGAAATTCATCGTTCACGAACAACAGCAGGCGGTCGAGGTTGCAATCGGGGCTGAAGGATGGATCATCGGCCTGGGCTCGGCGGGGTTTCAATGTCCAGGTGTATCCCACCGTCTTGGCATCCGCGAAGCCCGACGACACAGAAGATAGGGATACTGCAGCTGCAGCTGTCAGACTTGCCAGCGTACGCACCATCATCGTTGTTTGGCAATTATTGTCTACAGGATCTTCCACTATTGATACTCCTATCGAGCTACTCAAGCCGACAAGCGACGAAGTTGGTGCGATGGTGTTCGGTGTTCGTCATGGTGTTTGATGTTATGTTGTTTGGTGCCGGATTTTTGGCGGGCGCTAGAAGGAAAAAGATTTCATTGTACGTAGGAATGAGTACTGATGCGCCTCAAGAGGACCTTTCTTCCTGTCTGACGTCCGTCTGACGTTAACTCCCGCTCCCGCCATATCTAAATATCATTCTCCCGCCAAAAGTCCGACATCGATATCCTCTATCTATCTATCTATCTATCCGTGTTATCCGTAGCTACATATATCGTATTAGTTTTAGGTTCTACTGAACTAGTGGTTGGTCGAAAGCAACCGTGGGGTTGCTGTCCTGTGAGAATGTGCATTGGTTGGTTCGTGTAGCATACCGTGCGGACGATGACGATGTCGACGACGTGCACTAATAGAGGTAGTACTATCTACCATAACCCTATGACTATGATGAACAGTGGACAATCGCAATAATACTCCTAGTAGACAATGTCAAGTGCTAGCAATGCCCAATTCGGCAATGCGTCCCCAGGCGACGCTCCACCGGAGGCAGAAGTTGCGTCCTCAGTCGGCAATAGTATCAACATCACCGAGGCCGTGGCCGAAGCTGCACTGGATGTTGCGAACGATGCATCGCCGCCCACCTATGCACCCGAAGAAGAAGAGGAAGAAGAGGTGTCCATTGAAGATGTTTACAACCCCCACAACTTAACCATGGATGAGCTCGAGAAATTTCTCTATGAATGGGAGGAAGAGGCGGCACCCTACGTTACTGAATATTTCGATGCACGAACCATGCATAAGTTGCGTACCGGTGAGACTGACGACAATGCAGAAGAGGAGGAGGAGGACACAGTAGTGGAAGAAGCAGCAGCAGAATCTGAGAGTAATGGATGGATGCATCGATTGAGGAGTAAGATGACATATGATGATGGATCAAAGACCAAGGTTGAATTCGAGAAAGGTCCAACCAAGTATTTGAAGTTGTCAGATGATGCTGCACATGTGGTTGAATTTTATGCACCCTGGTACGAATCTATTATTGTCCACTTGCGTTTTCAGATGCAATCGATGCATGCAGACTTATTCACCCGCGTTATTTTGATGTGGATTTAGGTGCCCTCACTGTCAAGACTACAAATGGGAATATGTCGAGGTTGCAGCCGAAGTTCTACGAAGAGCGATTTCTCCAGGTAGGTCCACTGCATGTTATCGGATACGATAGTGCATTTCTTTCCTCAGCTTCGTCTACCATGCTTTTTCCATTCTCATTTACTTCTTCATTCCAGTAAAATTCCACGCAGTCTCATGTGATGTACACTATGCAATCTGCAGCACCTACAATGTTCATGGCTTTCCCACCATCCTTGGTTGGAAACAGGGCGAATCGACAGCTATTCGTGGTATCGAAATGAACGAAGAATACAATATTGAGGCAGATACTGTTGGTGAGATGCTTGGTTTGGATATGGCACACGAGGCAGTGGAATTGTACCACGCGGATGTCGATGATGATGTGACGAAAGACAAAAGGTTGAAGACGATGAAGGAACAAGCTCGTAAGGCCGCAAAGCTGAAGAAGTCATGGCATGAGCATAAACCACATACACACAACGATCGATATCATGATGCTGCATTGAGTTTGGCGTTTGCCGTGAAATCGCAATTGTTTCAGACCCTGACAGACGATGGGAAGATGGACCCAAAGCGCAAGAGAGCATTGGTAGACTTTTTGAATCTGCTGGATTGGGCCACTCCTCAGTCATGGAGTACGCGTATTAGTTTGATCAAAAATTTACAGTGGAAGGTTGAAGCTGATGCATTGATGAATCGAGGAGATGTTGAATCTTTAATTGACGAGGATGTGGCTCGACACAGATCGTCGGGTGCGGAAGAAGTATGGGGCTATGTCGATAGCAGCCGAAGTGGATGGGCTGTGTTTGGCCGGAAGCAAGACGAACTTGCCAAGGATGATAATCACTGGACAAAGGCTTGCACACACTCACAACCGGCGAAGGGATTCACGTGCGGTCTATGGTACGTTCGACAAGTCTTATTGCTATTTCAGATCAACTACTGCCTCCGTTAAAGTTCTTCTCTACTGATTATCCAATAGGAACCTTTTTCATATCTTGACGATTGGATCGTCGAAAGTGGAGCACGAATTGTATGGATTCCATCGCGGATACTTTGTTTCTCCACATCATGTTTCGGAGACTATTCGCAACTTTGTTGCATATTTCTTTAGCTGTGACGTTTGCCGGACCAATTTCTTGGTAAGAGTTTGGGTGATTTGTTAGGACGCTAGACGTTTCGTTTCGCTCTCTTACGAAAATTCTATTGCCTTTTATAAATCAGACAATGTATGACAACTGTGGTCATGATCATTGTCATCGGCTGAAATCTGAAATTACAATGAGTCCAGCTGACGGATCAGATTCAGCATTTGAACTAGCATCTGAACTAGCATTATGGTTGTGGGAAGTTCATAACAGTGTCAATGCAAGGTTGATGAAAGAAGCAGCTCAACGCCAGAACCGTGAGGTTACGCACGAAGAGCTACTTGCATCCAAGTTTCCAACCAAAAAGATGTGCCCGAGTTGTTGGCTTAATGCGAACATGACAGAATGGGATAACAGATCCGTCTTTCAATTCCTCGATGCATGGTTTTGGCCCAACAACGAACCAACTAATTCACAATTTAAGGCTGTCCTTGCAGGAGAACTCGAGGAGAGGTTGCTTGCTGATGAGAATGTCGGTGTATCCAAGAATGGACAAGCATCGAATGCGCCGCCGTTTGGTCACTCCGGGCACGGCAGTGGAAATGTTTTGATCTTTATACTTCTTGCGGTTTCACTCCTCTTCATCGCCACATTGCAGAAGAAGGTTCGTGATAGGAGAAAGAAGTTTGTGGACTCCAGATACGTGAAAAAGAAGCAGAGCTGCCTTCGATGATTGGCGTGAGGATGTTGGCACGTGCATGGAGTTTCACTCGCTGTCCACGAGCGAGAGTTACAGTGTTGCTCATTATCAATTGCTATCAAAGGTACCAGTTTAACACACTTGATGGTTGTCGGCGTCGAGTTTCTAACGAGCTTAGTTCAACAGTGAGAATGGAACACGCTAGTCATAATCATAACGCTGGATTAGGCTACATGACGGTATTACAAATATAGCACGATCTGGGTATGGAACTACTTCTCATGGTCATCTTCGTCATTGCTCCGTCCATTGAATAGTCCTGCTCTGTGGATTGAACGAGACTGAGCGGGGAGAAGCTTAATTCATTAAAGCAATACTAACTCCGCATTAAAGAAAAGACACCACACTGGGGATTACCGCCTGAAACATTTTACCGCTATTCAAACGAATGTCCATTCGGGCATGTCGATCATCAATCTTTTTCCGTTTACGATGGTGCGACGACTCGTTCAACATCATCTTCCATAGAACCATCTCAAGGAGTGTAGATGCGTCCATGAGAAAATCATTATGCACCCGAATGGAATCAATAATCAACCGATGTATCTCAACGAGCGCTTCGTATTTGTGATCTGAGGCGAAAATATCATCATAACGTCTGTTGACTTCCGCTTCTTGCTCGGAACTCATTTCACTTGAGCCGGCAAAAGAACTTGCTTTGAAGAGGAGTCTGCCCTCCCAAAAGCATGCAAAGGATTCATCGATGATGTTTTTCCAATCGATTTTTAGGCCTGGGAAGTAGGTTCTCTGGGCCTTAATTATGTACCTCACGTAATCAATCGATTTGTATTTGGCAAGCATCTTGATAATCGCACCAAAATCGATCGGTACCGTGCCCCATTTTCTCCTGTGCATTTCAAAGAAGTAGTGTATGACTTCCATTGAGGGTCCGGATAACAGCAAATAAAAAAGGGGAGTTTCGCCCCATTTATCTTTGGTGATCAGAGCGTCAGGGTAGTAGTCGATGAGGCAGCGATATAGTCTCAAATCATTTGTGCCCGAACATGCCAACACATGAAGGGGAGTCATCCCAAGACAGTCAACCTTTTCGCCGTTTGTTGTTGGGTGTGGAAGAATATCCTTTAGCAATTCAAATGTCTTGTTGTATTCAACAGATTGGTGAAGTTGGTAGAAACACAACCGATGAACAGGCAAGTTGTCAAACCTACCCCTAAGCATTTCAAACGTGCAACCCACTTTTGCGATGTTACTGAATGTAGATTCAAACTCCATTACATTTCCCAAGGTGGATGAAGGAGAGATAGTCACATTTCGCAGAAAGGGACACTCGTCAAATGCTTTTTTTCCAATGGCAGTTACAGTAGAGGGAATATTGATCGTGAGTAGTGACTTGCATTTAGAAAATGCTTTCTGGCCAATAGATAGGAGACCTTCAAAAAAAGTATGAACGTGAGTGTTGAGATGACCGGAAGAAATGATTTGGAATCGATACATATAGTATGCATACCAGTGGATTCAAGTCCTTCACAAAGACGAACTTCCATTAATGTTTTGCATTGAGCAAATGAGCATGCATCGAAGGAATCCGTATTTGTTTCAACGATGTATGAGCGAATGATGATTCACCAATTGACAGAAGTCCTTCACTCAGCTGAATTTCGTTTAAGTCATCACAATCATAAAACGCTTTTTCGTCAATCGAAGTAACAGTTGACGGAATATTTACTTGTTTCACTCCGCCACAACCTCGGAAGCCTGTCCCTATTGCTTGAACACCTTCACACAGATGAACCTTCGTCACCATGCAGTGTCGAAATAATCTATCCGGCATTTCACGGACAGAAAGAGTAAAAACCTTTAATAAATAGCATCCGCTGAAAGCTTCTTCTCCAATCGCTTCGATAGAGGATGGAATAGTGACAGAAGCTAGTAAATAGCAATAATAGAATGCTTTATCTCCAATGCGACGCACTCCAT
>JALLBK010000377.1:0-18998 GCA_036940085.1 Discostella pseudostelligera | reverse complement strand
CATAAACATGACAACCTTCCCACTAAGTTGCGGCCACGATAATCACAAAGGAGAGAACATTGCCCCTACTCACAATGATTCTCTTTTATGCCCACCTACGCTATACACACAACCAACGATATCACCCCCATCAACCATGACCATCATCGCACATTGCATCGTGATCATCCATCATCGTCACTGATTATAATCTATTATAATCATCATCATCAATCACACCACTATCTCACATCTCATTCATCATCATTGCCCGCCGCCGGGTCGCAGCCTCTACGGCTATGAAAAATATGGAGAGTAGTTCCCATATCCCATAGTCATAGTGTGATGGCCACTATTTGCACCCTTTTGATGGCTGATGGTGATCAATATTGCAATTCAATAACAAACTTCCCATAATGGCAGCCCTCCTCGCTACAACTATTTGGTAGTGGTAGTGGCATTACTCGCGGACCGTCGTTGTCATTGTCATCGCCCATGGGTGACATGCGGCAATAACATCAACATATGTTTGTACGCTGCTACTCAACAACCAACTTTATGGGCACCTTCCAACACTCCATCCTGTTCATTAACTTTCAGTGAGGGAGTTATCACGTTTGAATTAAGAGGGAGGGACTTAATAAAGTTCAAATTTGGCAGCTGTCTAGTGTGATGCTGTCATGAACATCAATGACACTGCCCAGCAACTTAAGTAAAAGAGCACTCAATACAATCAACATAATCTTCACGGATTTAATCAGGGATTTGGTGTTGGTTTCGTCCTCGTCTGAGTCCTCCACCCACTTGCTCCGCGGCCTCAGTTTCGATGGATTAATTACCTCCGACTGGGTCGGGGAGCTCTCAGCTTGAACATGCACATCTGAAGAAGCATCAACTACATTCAAACATATTTACGCAAATATCAGAAAACTGCTGCCGCCGCCGGTGGAGTAGGTGCAGCAAAACTGGTGGATATAGTCCAATACAGATTGAGCAGTTACCTCAATGACTACCTATCACCAAAAACAAGTGTAGAAGTAATACCAGATGGTGCCAAGTAGCTACGATGCAAGAAAGGAACAATACCACCAGATTATTTTTAATTAGAGATACCAGATACATACTTAATTCCCATTTTGCGTTGAAATTTGCCTTGCATTCCAGCGCACAGCTTCAGCTTCGACTTCCTGTTGATGCTTCTTCTCCCCAAGTTTGTTCCTCTTAGCAATTTTAAGCGGCATCTCCCTCTGTTTCCTGATTTCATATTTAACTTCCTGGCCATCATTGGTATTCATCGCAGCCACAGGCAACAGGCAGCCACCTTATCAATTTAGGTGCAGTTTGAGTGGCAATCAACACAGTATCATGAAATAAGTTGAAGGAGGCACCCGATGCAAGAATAACAATCCTGTTCATTCAACCCAAATCGATGCCTGGTTATTGTGTTTCGCTGATGTTCATGATCAAGAAGCTTTGCGGCATCTCATCTCTAGAGCCAGGACTGTGAAGCTTACCCGTGGTCGCACTATGGAGTCATATCAACCTCTCAAACCTCTTACAAAGACTGCTGGGTTCAGATCTGGTAGAATTCGTCCTTGTAAGGCAATGTGGTAGCGGAGATCACGTGGTAATGTTCCAGAGCTGAGAGATCAGGCACCCTTTTCATTAAATTGTTGTTCGATCACCAATTAACGAAATTCTCTTTGTTGCTGCTTCTACTCTCCCCATCTCCCTTAGCAATATGGTTGTTGCCTCCACAAATTTTGCCATCCCTCCTATCTAATTATCTACTGCTGGCTTACTATTACATCGATGTTCGTTGGCTGCCTGAAGCGACATGCACCACCGGTTGGTGATCATCCCACGGAGAAATTTCCCGATTAATATATAAGAGAGCAGGGGTTGAATTCCTATCTCTGAGGGCCGTAACTCAGTTGGAAGGTGATCAAACGAGGCATCAACGGCGGCCATGGCGGGGAGGGCGGGGGCAATTATTGGTTGGTAATCGATGATAGGCTGTGGCAAAGCGTATCAAGTTGGTATGGTAGTGGGCGGTGGGCGGGCTAAACTATCTTCGAACTATCTTCTTCTTTTTTACATCTATCTTCAAAATTGGCTAAAATACACATCTATCTTTCCTCTGTCTTCAAAGTATCTTCAACTATCTTCAAACCATCTTAACAACCCACTATCATAAGTCGCTAATACAAAAATCTCACTGAACCGCCCTATGTACATATCGCTAGAATGCTACAACTCGCGTGTCTTGCAGCCGTGGCCATGGCCGTCGCGTCGGCATAATATGCGGGCATCGGGCATCGGGCATCGGCATTGCTGGCCCACAGCCCACCGATTACCTATCCCATCCGCCGACGAGTATCACTGCACTCGACGAGCACTCGACGCGTGAAGGAGATGACCATGGCAATCATCTGAGTTCAATGCACTGTTGATCCGCAAACCAACTTCTTTACTACATGCGGATGCATTATTTGGGCTGACCGCTGACCGCAACTACTTGTTCATCGCGATCATATGCATATGCGAGCATGGTCATCATGAAAAGAAGATCCAGGCACGTGGATGACGTCGGACATCATAACTACAGTGACCCCGATGCAGTCCTACCAGAGAAGAAGTGCAGACGGACCCAGAAACTGAAATCTATTTTCCTGCTTCTTGCTGTCGTTGCGGTTATTGCAAAAACATCGTTTGCTTGGATGTCCACCACAGTTCCGTTGTCGTACGTGCCCCCTTCCAATGTTACCAATCCATTTCTGGCTACGTTCGAGAAAGTCATGAGCTCTACCGATCTAATACTACCGGGTGGCTTTTCTGCCTACGTTCCTTTAATATTGGAAGATAGGAAGCTTCTGTGCAGGGGTAGTCATAAGGATGTCCTCTCCAAAGCTAGATCACGTGCCTACATCGAAATGCTCAACAAGGGCTTAGATTCGTCGGAAGACCTCATCGATAAAGATGATAGTCGAAGTGTTCCGATTATACTGATTGAAAGTGATGAAAGTGGATGCCACAATCACATTCATCTCGATCAGGTACCCTTCCCTCGTCTCACGTGGCACGTTCCACCTCCAAAGTACGGAACAGGTTGGTGTCAAGCAATTTCAATGACGGGATATGAATCATGGAATTCCTTTCGTTACATGCATTCGTATCATGATACATGGTTCTTCGATTACACTTGGGATGCAAGATTTACAAATAACGAGAGGAAGTACCCTTGGAAATCGAAGATTGGTAAAGCGATATGGAGAGGATCGACGACGGGGTCGACACGGTTGGAATCCAACACCACATTTGATGAACTATCGCGAGCCAAGCTAGTGAAGAAGAGCATGGACCGACCAGAAATTATTGATGCGGCGTTTACTTCCTTTGTTCAAGGATGGGAAGTAGTTCTGGATGAAGGCCATTCGAAACAAACAATCGTATCGAGTCACCTCCCATTCCGCGATCTCATGAAGTTCAGGGCCATTATTGATATTGATGGTAATAGTTGGAGCTCAAGATTCACAAAGCTATTATGCACAAATTCAGTTGTTATTAAGGTAAGTGGACGATGGAATTTTTCTTGCATTGTAATTGATGATTATTCCTCATGAGCTTTTAATCCATGCATGCACTAAATGCACCCAGATTGATGCCGAGTACATTGAGCATTTCTATGCCGACTTGGAGCCGATGATACACTATGTCCCTGCATCGCTTGAAAATATCACTGAGGTGGCTGAATATGTTTTGGACGATGGCAACCAAGATGAAATGAAAGCAATTGTTCGATCTGCCAATTCATGGTGCAAGGGGATCAATACAAAAGAACAATTGCCGAGAGATGCCGTATCTCAGTTAATAAAATATGAATCAGCTCTTATGGAAGCTTATAATGAAATCGGGTGGGATGAAGATTGGAGAACTGTACATAGGAGAATACGGGAAAAGATTGGAGAGGATCTGGTAGATTGCAACGTAGTTTAATCTGGGTGCATCATTCCACGTTCCACGTCTATTTTCTGCTCTCGCATTGTCGAAAACTCACTACATTTAAGTGCCTGACCTAAAGCTAAAGAATATCTCTACCATTCCCTATCAACAATATAATCCTCTATCGGTGGTCGCTCTCTCCTCGAATCAACATTGTTAGCGGTTCTCGAGTCGGCTAGAATGTCCAGCATATTGCTTAGACGTGGCAAGCGGGAAAGCGCCTATTCATTAATTTGGCGGGAAGAAGAATCGATGACACACACAAAATCAAAGCCAAAGCAACAACGATGACGATGACGATGATGACGGCGCTGCCGCTCGGGCAATGCCGCCCAATCGAACGTCTATCTACCGCCTCGTGTAGGACATACCTATCATTACTACTGTACTATTCTTAATCATGCTCCGAGCCGCGATCACTCCTTTTACTCGCCATGGTTACCAAAAGCTTTTCCTTGTAACAACCGCGGGCACCGTTGGCGTTGGCACCGCCTGCTTCGTTGGGCCTTCATCAAATTCTATTCTCAGCGACAATATTGCCACCACAAAATGCTCATCGCCATCGTACAGTGGTGGCATCGATACCGAAGTTGCCATCACATCAAGGTTGCCGACGTCATCATTTGTTGAATTAATCTCATCATTGGATTTAAATGATATTGAGCATTGCTTCTCCTTGATTCGTCCGACGGCGGAAGCACTCCTGAGAGCGGTACGGTTGGTAAAGACAGCGGCTGTCATAGCAGCAGATTATCATTTTTATTATTTACAACGAAAGCATTCCGACTCTTTGATTGGCATAGCCTACACATGGGTGTTTCAAAGCCGCAAACACAATGGTGATGAAGAACATGGTCACGTGCAGAGACAGAGGGAATTAGAAGACACAATTGAACAGCTGGAGAGTGATTTATACAGAGCACAACAACAGTATGTTGATTCGAAGCCTTCAGTGAATGACACACACACGGATTACCATTCAGACCACCCAAATGATCATACTGCAGCAATATCCAAGCATAGACTATCAAAAAGTCAACAGAAGGAAGCAATGATGTTTATTGCACGACAACTAGCCAATGTCAAAGATGAACTGTACGCCCTAGTTACAGATATTAGCACAAATAATGACGAAGGTATTCCAGCCAACATTCATCAGCGAAACGCCAATCGCCTCCTCCAATTATGTCGAATGAATGGTGGTGTCTACATCAAGGTGGGGCAGCATCTTGCCAATCTTGATCTGCTATTACCCGACGAGTACCTAAAGTCGCTCTCATCATTATTTGATGATGCGCCTGTGTCTTCGTACGAAGATGTATGTCATGTGGTAAAGGAAGAATTGGGATCATCTCCAGAACAATTATTTGACGATTTTTCTATCGACCCTTTTGCATCGGCAAGTCTTGCTCAAGTTCATACTGCTCGATGCAAGGCGACGGGCAAGAAGTTGGCAGTCAAAGTGCAGCATAAGGGCTTGAGAGAGACAAGTAAGGGAGATTTGCTAGCGATAGCAACTGTGACCAATATTGCTGAGAATCTGTTCGATGACTTTAACTTTGGTTGGATTTGCGAGGAGTTGACCCCGCAGGTAAGATGATTGCCCCTTCTTATTCAAATCATCGAACCATCACTGACGACAATTTTTTGATAACGGAGCTACCAAAGGAGTTAGATTTCACAAATGAGGGAGGGAATGCCGAGATGGCTGCAGTTCACCTCAAGCGGACCGGGTTGGATTGCGTTATACCGACTATTTATTGGGAGCTCACCAATGAACGGGTGCTCACGATGGAATTCGAGGAGGGTTTCCGAGCAACAGATTTAGAACGTATCGACAACGCTGGTATCAGTAGACGGTGAGTTTCTTGTTTCAAGCATTGCCTTCCAACAAGTTTCATACGTGCACTAATCGCATCTTGCCATGTCGTAACTTAGAGACGTTGCCAGGCTCATCTCCTCAGTCTTCAATGCCCAGATTTTCGATACGGGGTTTGTTCATTGCGATCCGCATGAAGCAAATGTTCTTCTTCGAGAACATCCGCTGAAAAAGGGCAAGCCTCAAATTGTTTTAGTTGATCATGGTCTGTACAAACGACTAGATCCAGATTTTCAAGAAGCGTACGCCCGTTTATGGAAAGGTATTGTAATGGCAGATATACCGGACATACAATCTGCATGCAAGCAGCTAGGCGTCGACAAAATGGTAAGTGAATCATCATAGGTTGCAAACAATATAGGCGCATCTCATTCACAATGTTTGGCTTTGTTCTCTAAGTACCCCTTACTGGCGGCAATGTTGACTTCGAGGCCCTTCGATGAAGTTGTAGAGAGGTCGCAATCAAGGTCTCTTGATGCATCGCGTGCTGGCAATTGTGGTGAAGACAAGGCTATCATCAAAGGATACGCTCAGCGATACATCAAAGAGATTATTAACATGCTTGACATCGTCCCGAGACAAATGCTTCTCATATTCAAAATGAATGATTGTTTGAGGCATGTCGACATAGCACTAGGGTCGCCAGTGAACAATCTTGTGGTTGCTGGACAGTACGCATCTAAGCGGGTATTCGATAGTGAATGTACAAAACGATTGAAGGACGGTGGGATATTATTCATCGTTCGAAGTTGGCTTTCGTATATCCAATGCCTCGTGCGCCTCAAAAGCTACGAGCTCAGCAAAGGCAGGCATGTAAATACGAATAGAAAGAAGGCTCAAACGTTATAAACTACTCTAAGTGCACACTCATCGATCAAACTATCAACAAAGTCCTAATCACTAATCATATTCTTCTTCCGCTTCATACTTCATCTTTGATCCTGTGTAGAAAGTCTCTGGATACGATTTCTCAAGATCTACCAAACGCCCCTCAAAGAGTATCGATTCTTTTTGACCAATTATATCAAGCATATCAAGTGATCTCTCCAAATGCACCATATGCTTCTGGTTGATAGCCGCATAGTCACCCTCGAACTTAATTGACTTCCTCAATAATGGGAAGGCATCTCGCCACGCGCGTAGTGTCACCTCCTCAATCAACATTAATAACGATTGACCCGCGTTATCGTGAGTTTCTTGAGCGGAATCAAACTTAGCTTGATTTCTATCCAATTTGTCCAATTGTTTTTCTTTGACAGGCCTGTTCTTTTCTTTATTCCTCAAGTCTTCTTCTATCAACGAATCTAACTTCTTTGCGTAGTGATTCAGACTACTTCGATCTTTACAATAGAATGAATATGCGGTTTGCACACGCTTCGTGATTATTTGCTCCCACTTTTCCACGTAAGCGACCATGCCCAAATGTTCAGCCAATTTTGAGTTAATTTCTTTGTAAGCATCCTTGTGAATATCGAAGTAGAAACGATCAGGTGATGGAGCTTTAGGTAGTGGGACGGGTGACAAATTATGATCGGAGCGTAAGCATTCGTTGTTGTCTTTCTCTTCGTCGTGTTTCAATAGATCATTCAATATCTCACTTGCTGGAGTGTTCATCTCTCTGTTCAGATTGTCTTCTTTTGATGTATCCGCTGAGATGACTCCGAGCGAAACCATTTCTTGTTCCCGTTCGTCGGCGATGGCATTGACACTTTCATTGACGGGCTCGGTAAGCCTCTTCTCGATGTCTGCACCAGTTTCACCCTCTAAACCATCTTCACCCAACTCAGCATCTGCAACGTCGTTGTCTCGATTCTCATCATTATCAAAGGTCGACTCCAGTTCTTTGCATCCTTGCTCATTGATAAAACTATCTTCGCCATCGTCAACGATGAAATTAACGTTGTCCGCCAATTCGTTTGGTCCCATCTTTGTATTTTTCTCAAAAATTTCTTCTATCTCATCATCTGGGAACGCTTTTGAAGGAGGATCAGACCTTCGCCGCCTAGGACTAGTTTGAGGCTCGACCTTGTCTAGAGATACTGCTGTTTTCGATGAAGATATTGATGTGAAAAGAGACGCCTTTATCCCCTCAGGTTCTTTGCCATAGTTGGATACATCTTTGCCAATCATACTCCCTTCATCAGCATTCACAATTCTACGTGAAAATCCAGTATATGGATACTCCGTCGTATCAATATCATCAATTTTGCCAGCCTTCAGTGAAGACGGCTCGGAAACGTATTCACCTTCCTCATCTGCGGATGGAGCGGAGGGAGGTTGTGATTGTGGAGAACCTGGAGGATTTACTCCAGGAGCAAGTACGATCGACAGAGGAGTGCCATGGAAAATCTCATTGTAACACCTCGCGGTCTATGATAATTGGATCAAAATGAATGAGAACGCTTCATTGCCATTTGCACATGTGCATCAATCCAATGAGAAAATATGTGTACTCACATACAGCCCATTTTCGTTCAACGAATCAATCAACTGATGCCGAGTTTTATACAGCATCACAAGATTTTTTAACTTCGATGAAAAGTTTATGAAATCCTTATGCGCCGCTTCGACATTTCTACTGATGGTATTGCTGTGCGCGGCGGCGGGGTGTTGGATTTTGTTCCCCCCGAGATTGACCATGTTGAGTGGATTGAAGTGCATCATCGTCGCCGTGGTCGCGGTGGTGGTGGTCGTCGTCGTCGTCGGAGAAGAGTGATACTAGAGATACTGGTGAAATAATTTGCCTCAACGTTATGATACTACTGCCAGAGAGCCTAACCGCGTCGACAACCTTTTACAACGACGCTGTGTTGTCGAACTTGTGAAGATGTTGTTCGAGGCCGGTCTTGTGTTTTTGCGTTGTTGGGGGCTCAACTTATTTTATTATCGCGTGTCTTCTCCGAAATCGCTTCACAGTCGCTGATCGCTCGAATGGGGCCTCCCGCCAAAACTGACTCCTCTGTGACCTGTACTGATTTCTTGTTTTTGAAATTAGAGTTCCTCCGTAGAAATACAGTTCCTCGTTTTGAATTGAGAAAGAATGGGAATTCAAATTCAGAAGATGTGTTTCCCGCCAAATCTCTGCTCTTTGTGACTCGGGGGCTGATCTGTTTTACGGATACCTGTCTCTTGACATGGCTATTTTAGGTCCTTTTCAGCTGCTCGCGGACCGACGGAGTACCATATCGTAATATCCACGCGCGGACCGGCGGGCCGATGCTGCTAGCTCCTCCATATTCCCCTTTCCCCGTTCCCGACCAGGCCATGGCACGGTGCCAAGTACCAACCGGCCCTGCATAGGCGTACCTCATCCGACTTTGTCGTGGCTGGCAGCATCGTTGGATTAGTGCCACTGGATATCTTCTACTTTCATAAAGAGTCGCCGTCTCAAAGCTGTGGTGCGGTGCTTGGATGCCACATGATGTTCCGTCGCCGTCACAGTGGTCCTCAACATTTGCAGCACGACGATGCTGATTTTGGCAATCAAAATGGTGTCAGGCACAACATTGCTCCATGCAGCAAGAAATCAAAACAACCTCGTAAAAGAAGAAACACCGCAATAATTTTTAATGCATTCTCAATGCTCATATTCTCCCTGATAATTGGAACAAATGATTCGGCAAATTTTACAATGGGACCAGAGGATCACTTCTTCTGCGGGTATAAGTGGGATGATCCTGGATGTCAATCACGTCAACACTGTCCCACGGGCCGTAGTGAAGAATGCGAAGGTTCCCAAGATGGTGTGAAATGCTTTGCCAATACGAATTGTGACACAAGATATGGTGATGGAGATTATTTTGTTCCGGGACAAGCACCGAAACAAAGTCCGGGTGGGTCGAATAGACCTAGCTATAGTGAATTGAGCGAGAATGCAACAGATTATTATTGGTGTGGTGTTAGTTTGGATGATGCTGCGGAAATGTGCGATACTCATTGTCCTAGTGGTGCATCGAGCGAATGTCCCTTTGGCAAAATCTGTTTCTTCAATATGTGAGTGCACTACTTGAGACTGAGACTACATTCTAATGAGAGATGGAATAGTTGTTGTTGCATGGAGCGGTCATCAATACCCACCCAACAAGTGAAAACTAACACCACGACTCTCTCATCATTATTTTTTTTTCTGAAATGAATTGCACAGAACGGCGTGTGACGCAAGATATTTATTGCCTCCAACTGCCGCTCCCATGTCTTCAATTGGTCATGGTGTAGCTGACGCATCAATAATGCCGACAGATATGCCAATAGGTCCACCTGATCCACTACCATATCCTAGTGAGGATCCAACAGGTATTTTTTCTATGATTTTGAATCTCGCCTACGAATCTGTTTCTATTTGCAGCGCATCTCATCGCTCACTTCGATTGTCTCGATTAGATCACTGGTTCTGTGGAATCGGTTTCGATGACGCTAATGCTAAGTGCGAAGTTCACTGTCCTACTGCAAAGGAATGCCCACTGGGTCAAAGTAAGTGTGGTTTAACAGTTAACACTCTCAATGAATTATTGTAGATTGTTCTGACAATTGACTCATGCAACTGTTGAACCCATCAACTCCGTTTCCTGTTGAAGTATGTTATTTTGGTACTGAGTGTGATCATCGCACATTTAGCCCAACACCACCACCTACGCGAAGCCCGACACCACCTCCGTGAGTTATTGCATGTACTCCTCTACCACGTTTATCGATTAATTGCCGAAAACTAATGACACCGACAATTTGCAAATCCGTTTTTGCTCAATAGGACATCGGCGGCGCCTACCATCACATTTACTCCTACTTTGATCCCAACATCATCTGCAGTTCCAACTTCTTCGCCATCGGAAACACCACCGGTATGTCGAGCTTAATCTTTGTTCCTTATACATTAATGCATGTTTCAATTCAGTTCATTGACATAATCGTTGCATGTGTTGATGACAACTTAACGCAATTACAGACACAATCACCTCTGACCGCTCTTCAGAGTGGATTCTTCTGTGGCTTAGACTGGGATGATGCCATCACCAATTGCAAGATGAGGTGTCCCAGTGGAGAGGTGAGGCATGTTTTTATCTGTTCGAGGTTACTTATTTCTAGTTCCGCTAATCAATTCGGCGCTTTCGTTGCCTATGTAAATAAACAACAGTCAACAGAGTGCCCATCCGGTGAAGAATGCTTTGCTCAAACGCCATGCACGGAGGAAATGGGTTATCCCGAAGATGGTGGCATTAATGGAACAACGGCAGAAGACGGTGACAAAGCGGAGTGTGTACCATTCGAGGTGACGATAACGTCAGATCAGTGGCCGAAGGAAATTTCGTGGCTGGTGGAAGATACAGAATCTGGAGAGATTGTCGTTGAGGGTACGAGTGATGTCTTGATACCCGGAGAAGCTGTGAATTATGAGGAGTGTGTGAATAATAAAGGCGGATGTTACGCGTTTACAATCAACGGTGAGTGCCTTTGCGTTAGCATGCCTTAGTATATCAATACCAGTTGATGCTGATAGCAAAATCTTCAATTGCGAACTCCTCGTTAGATGCTGGAGGGGACGGTGTATGTTGCAAACATGGAAAAGGAAGCTATGAGGTATTATGGGATGGCAACTTATTGAAAGAGGGAGCTGCGTTCTACGATTCCGAAACAACGCCTTTTGGATTGTGTGGCGATACTGAGCCACCAACAGAGAGCAATAAAAGCAATGCACCAAGTGGCGTACAAAGCAGCGCTAGTGAAAGCAAAGCACCAAGTAGAGCACAAACCAGCACAGGTGGAAATGGAAAATCGGGCGATTCGTCCTACAAATGTTTGCCCGAGAATTTGATAGATGAAGGGTATGAAGTTTCAATCGAGAAGTGCGACATGTATGAGAACTGTTTCAACGAATACATAAATGTTGGCGACGATTGGTTTTGCAACGAAAGTGAACAGTGTGTTAGTGCACCTAGCTGTGGAGAAAGCAATCTACACTCGACGGAATCTTCCCAAGCTAAACCCATGGTGGCGCCGTCTCAGGTTTCTTCCGGCTCTCAATCTACCTCGCCAACAGTGAAGACTAATCCTCAACGGCCAACAGTGCCAGTTCCAAAGCCGTCAGGACTTCAAATTACTCCGACAAATATGATGAATGACTTGTCAACAACCTCGCCAAGCTCCAGTGAGACTCAGACGTCGCTACCTACCACTTTTCGCCCTCCGGAAGGGCCATGTAGTAGTCTAGCGTGTTATCAAGACGACCATTGTCGCAGCCAATTCGGTTTTTGTGGTCCTGGTGACACCTACTGTAATGATAATCCGATTTGGACGAAGGATTGTCCATCAGTGAGCTCGATTCCGACTACGGTTCCAACAACCTCAGACTTACCCATCGATCGCACAGCACCCACTACGCAACCCTCCAAGGAAATAATCTTTACCAAGCCAGCATTTACCAAGCCGGAAGGCGATGGGTCAATTTCAAAGCCCGCAAGAACACACTCTCCCATCACAAATTATCCAACTTCTTCGGCAGAGATCAACCAGCCTACAGGAATAATGGTCACCGCGGTCGACCACAGTGACAATCCTACTATTGACGTCCAAAGCGACAATCCTACTTCGGTCGATCGAAGTGAGAATCCTACTTCGGATGGCCGAAGCGACAATCCTTCCGTGCCGACAACTGTGGTTGTCACCAATGTTCTTGCGACGCTGTCTCCCACGCAAATACCTTCACTTGAAACAGACATTTCTTCTGGTAAGTGAGGGTGAGGTGCCATCTTTTTCTGTCGCTCCGTTATTTTGGAAACTCTCTCACGTATTGCATATTCCTGAACGAAAGTAAGCGAACTTGAATGTTCAGGCGAACCATGCCCGGTTGCTTCCCACTGTCGCTCTAGATATGGATCATGTGGACCTGGCTTTATATATTGGTAAGAGTTATGTGCTTAAAGAAAGTGATTGATAGAAAGGTAGTTCTCATCGGGCTTATTTGACTTTTCAGCAATATTCATAGCATTTGGAAGGAAACATGTCCTTCTTCCGAAACAACGCCATCCAAGGCCCCTGCTTCCATACTGCCCGCAATTGAAACCACATCATCTACACCAGAAATACATATTCCAACTCTCATTCCGTTAGCCAAGCCATCCCTGCCAACAATCAAAGTTACCGCACCTTTTATTGCCCCAATCTCAACTGAAGCCGCTGTTAAAGGCGTCACGGAGTCCGACACCAATGTTACAATTCACGGAAACAACGACATAGGCCAACATAAAGAAACGAGTGCCGACAGCGAGCCTTTAACCGACAAATTCAGCAACGAGTTCCTATCTGAATGGATTGCTAGCAACTCAGCAAATATTGACTCCACCCATGTCTGTCTTAGCATTGTTCTTGTCGCCGCATCCTTTTTGTTGACAATACCACAAATGTGATGCGCATTATCATCATGATTGGTCGGTTCAGCATCAATGACATCCCCTTAATCTATTGTGAATTGCGGGACAAAATCACTGGAAGAAGTACGGTGCAGATCTCACGTCATTGAGATCTAAATCACCTCGTTCTGGTACATCTGGAAATGTCACTGAGGGGTAGCGCAGTGACCACGTGTTCCTTAGTTCCTCAAGAAGAGGGCGATTGTACAACTCTATAAAAGATTCCCGCAAAATGACATTCATCTCCTCAATGTCGCATGGATGAGTCCAATAAGAGTCGTGAACTGCTGAAAAATAAAGGTCTCGCTTATTCATTTCAATGGCCTAATAGGAAAAATGTCAGGCACATGCATAAAACGATGACGCTCATTATTGGCTGGCCCACTTACCGTGAGTAGCATATGTGACGAGTCAAGAGAGTGCACATAATTTGGAGGAAATGCAGAAACTTGACGCTGGCGATGCAATGGCAGCAGGTCAGAGTCATTAAACATAATGACATTCTGGAGTAGAGTTGTCACAATAAAGAGGCGTCTTTGCCTGTAGGGCTGAACAACAGGCACACCAATCGGGGATATAAACGAAACAGGCTGTTCGTGTGCAGCTATCAAACGAGCACATTCCGTTAGCCAATTCATGGTTTCACGAGCCCCCTTGAACTGCTGCCCCATAACTTCCATTGTCAGTGCAGCAAGGTAACCACATGCTGTGTGTATCTCTGACTCTATTTCGTCAAGATCATATCCCTTTGCTTCTAGTTTTTGCTCGATCTTCTCGCTGATTTGGTTTTTAGCACCGATAAATGTGACGCCATAAACTGATGTCATAACAGTTCGCTTTACCACCCCTCTATCAATCAATCCATTAACTAGTCTAGCCGACTTGATTCTCTTTAGCATTTCTTTCTCCGCTTTTGAAAGATCACTTTTAGTCTCATCGAACGGGATTACCTCATCTGCATCAATTGCCACGCGTCTGATTACTTCATGCATAACACCGATGTACACATCCTGAGGTTCATCACTTACACAAAGGTTCACCGCCTTTCCACCGCCCCTATCCCTACCAAGAGCGGCGTAGTGTTGCAAACCATTACATGATCCATCCATGTGCACAGGATACGAACACATGTAGTTTTCGGGATCACCGGAGTCAATAGCTTGAACAATCTCATGACAAGCGGCAAGCCCTTGGAATGGATCCTCGAACTTCATCCACCAATCATTTCCCCCAAACGGATCATTCACCGCTGCGTATATGTTATCAATATTTTCATCTGCAAAACGAGCACGGCCATCAAACGACATTTTGTCGGCTCTGAACATCGTAAACACAGTGTAATGTGTTAGAGAATCGAAAGAATAGCGATCGGCAACGAAAACGACTCAACTCACCCGGCCAAGTTCGCGAGGTGAACCTTTAACCAATACAGACCATTTCGACCAAGGGGCTTAGGGTGCGCGAACATAAGAAGCCCCCGGCAGAGATCCGACCCCACAATGGAAAAATGGGGAGGAACAGGATATGCTCGACCACGGAAATCAACGTTGTATGGGAAATATATTTCACTGAATTCCTTAAACCTTTGCGCTTGGTTCAGTTTCAGCATTGCAGAACATCGCAATGAATGTAAATCCATATTCTTCTGCTTGGCTCGATTATGTTTTGTAACTCTTTCTCTGTATTTCCTATAGGCATCTACGTGTTCTTTCTGTTCAAAGTCACCCAACGTCTTATAATCCACAAAAGCCATGGATTCTGGTAATGGAGGAACTTCGTTATCAACCCGGGATGGAATGTCACCCAATGCGATTCCGTCGTCCCAACATTTCATTGCCACTTCTAAAATCTTCTGGTTGACTTTCCAGGGCGTTTTACCTAACACATTTAGACCAGCCATTAACTGTGACAAGTCAGCTCTATGGAGTGCATCCTATGTGTTTTGATCGATGTTGATGATTGAGAGTGTAAGAAAATAGATCTGAAAGAAATAGAAATGATTACAATCCAACTTACCGTTTGTACCTTACAATGTCTCGTTCTCATAAATGGGACTTTGACTGTTTCATATCCTCCATCATTTATACTTTTCCAATCTTTTGGTGGTATCACCATTGGCTGAACACGAGCGCTACTTACAGACGCCGGTATGAATGCTGATGTTGCAGAGAACTCCTCTTGAACAGCAATTCTCAGCAATTCCGGATGGATTGAGATACAGCCATATGCCTTTGTCGCATTATGCTTATTCATGTGCCTTGAATATCGAAAGGCGGGCTCAGGAGGGGCAAAGCCATGTTTCAACGGTTTGGAGAATGTGGTATGATCCAACAGCAAACGTATCAGCGCTGCACCAAGTTTCACCTTCATCACAGGATCCCAATCGGCAAAGTCAGACATCGACAGCTTTTCTTTCCCCTCACTGTCGGTTACTCCATTTGCAACATAACCTTCTGCGAGGAGGATTTCTTTGCATCTCTTTCGAACTGTATGTGGCCGATATTTCCCAATTCCAGACAGTGCTTGTTGTCCATTCGCTCCTTTATTCCCTGCTATTTCATCAAGAAATCTCTGCAAATGAGTGGCCGAATATACCCAGCCGTCGACGGGAATTACTTCTTGCTGATTTGAAGTATCACTCGCATGATTCTGCGGTCGGGGCATGCCCCCAGTATTATTATTCCCATCTTCCTCCTTCTTCGTGATGTTTAACTTACGTTTCCTTTCATTAGCTCGCACTCTCAATGCACGTGATACGTTCAATTCCGTCTCTAATACGTCTGCGATTGTCAAGGCGAGAGAAACAACCTTCGAATATCCCACAGTTACAAATGTACTTGTCAATAAAGTTGACAATGATGTGTGTGCAAGTATCACTGCTATCTTTGTCGGAGGAAGGAGACACAATAGAGGTCCGTAAACTGATCGATCCCGAGCGAGCCTTCGATGTGATGAAGTGTCAACTTCATCTCTACTATTTTGGGTGTCAGATGACGACGGATCCTCATTCTCATCCTCCTCAACTGAGAGTTTGGAAGGGTTGGTTTCGTTGTCGTTGTTCAGATACAGCCATTGTTCGAGCTCAATGGATTCACTCAATGGCCCATACCATGAAGCGAGTGTCCTCCTAACAACGGGAACTGTGTCATAGTCAGATCGATCCCGCGCTGCATTCCACACTTCTAAGCATTTAAGGATAGCATCTTCGATGGATTCCGTCTCCAGTTGAAGTTGAAGCCTGTGCAATTCGTTACGCTTGGCGTCCATGTCAATCTCTTTGGTTTCATCGTTTAGAATATCAATCAGTGGTACTGTCTTGTCATCTACTTGATGGCGCTGCATAGGATCGATGGCTATTCGATGCTCATTATTTGAATATCCATTCAAGTTATTATGTGTAGGATGCACATAAGATGGCTGAGAATATTCATCACTGTTGTTCAGAAGGAGACGCAAGTCATCATTCCCCGTATGAGACGTATCACGAGATTGTCGGGGTGCTTCATCCTCGTAATAATCAACGCTGTCGTCGTTTAGCAGATTTAGCAACGAATCATCTTCTGAATATTTGTGATCTACCTCCGATTTTTCAGCCCGAAATTCATGAAGATAAATATTATTGTCATGTTTGTTGTCCTTCATCCACTGATGTACATATTCTGAGTTATCCTGTTCGACATCATCAGCGAAATGATCATCACCTGAGTCGTCATCGCCGTGCTCTAAAAAGTCGTAGAATGGCTTTGCACTTATTGTTCTTGACGATGGAAGGGAAGTAGTTCGTCTCGAGAAATGTTCGGTAGGGCTCCATAATGGACATGAGCTCTGGTAATATCGAGGTCTTCTGTTTAAATTTGTCGGTGAATTTGGTATACATAGCGAATTGGTGGAGTCTGATTTGATGTACGTTGATGCGATGGGCCGCAGCTGCTGCTGTCGTTGAGTTGACCGCGAATCGCGTCGAATGCTCATAAACCAGCGGCAGCAGGTCGATGGAACGCTGCGGCGACGATCTGACAATGAAGATCGAAGCATGGTAAATGCTAGCGAGAGAGATCACAGGCAATAGATGCACTGGTTAGCGTTGTCTTCATGAAATATTGTTGATCAATCGCAAGCCGACATCGGCGGAGGTGATTCTAGATACTACTACGAGGTAGGAGTAGGCTCAAGGTCATGGTCCATTTAGGTTCAATGGGAGGTTGTATGTGTGTGCTGGTGTGTGGTTGTTGATGTTGACGTCGGCAGTCGGCAGCGAATGGTGGCTGCCAGCTGGTGGATGCGACGGACAGGCATTTGTTCCTCTGACACCGAAGATAAAATCGAATCGAGTCATTACTCTCCCGCCAATTCTCTTCCATTTGTGAAAGATCACATTATTTACGAGTAGTAGCCATGCCATGCATACTGCTGACTCTCTCAAAAAGGGATGATACATGCAATGCCAATAATTCTCCTCTATTCTAATGCAGTCTAACAATGTGCAGAGGTGCAGGTGCAGGTGCAGGTGCAGCTAAGTGCAAGACGGAGGTGAACAAGAAGAAGGTGCAGGTGCAGGTGTAGCTAAGTGTAAGGACAAGGTGAACAAGGTGCAGGTGCAGGTGCAGGTGCAGCTAAGTGCAAGGAGGTGAACAAGGTGCAGGTGCAGGTGCACGTGCAGGCACAGGCGAAGGTGCAGGCACAGGCGCAGGTGCAGAGGTGCAGAGGTGCAGAGGTGCAGTGCTGCAGAGCTGCAGAGCTGCAGAGCTGCAGTGCTGCAGTGCTGCAGAGCTGCAGAGCTGCAGAGCTGCAGAGGTGCAGAGCTGCAGAGGAGGTGCAGAGGTGCAGAGGAGGGGGTGGTGCAGAGGTGGTGCAGAGGTGGAGTGTGGTGCACAGGGGAGGTGTAGAAGAGGTGTAGTAGAGGTGCAGAGGTGCAGAGGTGCAAGAAAGGTGCAGTGGTGTGGCAGAGGTGAAGAGGTGCAGAGGTGAAGAGGTGCAGATATGGAGTACAACAGAGGTGTAGAGGTGCAGAGATGCAGAGGTGCAGAGGTGTAGAGGTACAGTGGTGCAGCAGAGGAGTAGAGGTTCAGAGGTGCACAGATGTGTTGAGGTGTTGAGGTGCAGAGGTGCAGAGGAGTGACATGCAGATATAGAGGTGTTGAGGTGAAGGGGAGGTGCAGAGGTGGTGCAGAGGAGGTGCAGAGGAATTGTAGATGTGCAGAGGTGCAGAGGTGCAGAGAAATTGGAGATGTGCAGAGGTGCAGAGGTGGTGCAGAAGTGTAGATGTGCAGAGGAGGTGCAGAGATGCAGACAATATGGAGGCTCTGCTGAGTTCTGAGGTGATGTGATGAGTAGGTTCTGAGGTTCAGCAGAAGTGCAGAGGTGCAGAGGTGCTGAGGTGCAGATATGGAGGTGTTGATGTATAGAGGTGTCGTTGAGGTGTTGAGGTGCAGAGGTGCAGAGTGCAGAGGTGCAGATATGGAGGAGGTGTTGAAAAGCTGAGAAGGTGCAGAGGTGGTGAAGAGGAGATGCAGAGGACAAGGTGAAGACTTTGTCCAGAGGAGTGCAGAGGTGCATGTGCAGATGTGCACAGGTGTAGTAGGTACAAGAGTTGCAGAGGTGCAGAGATGCAGAGATGCAGAGATGCAGAGATGCAGTGGTGCAGTGGTGCAGAGTGAGGTACAGAGATGCAGAATTGCACAGGTGCGGCAGAGGTGTAGAGCTTCAGAGGTGTAGTTGAGGTGTTGAGGTGCAGA